>OMLJ01063735.1:10838-20848 GCA_900302595.1 Gadiculus argenteus | reverse complement strand
AAATGACTTCCATTTAGCCACACACCCCTCCCCCCACAATTCCACCCATTTTAGGTTTGAGTTTCCAGATTGAATTTGACGTATAAATACATTTTATTTTCTAATTACATGACATGAAATGAGGTCAAACACTATAAGTATAGCCGAGTACCAACCAGGACTTTTTCAGTCCCAGGCTTTTTATTTTGGCGTCATGTATGCACCACAGTGAAGTTCGAGAGGCTTATCAACGGAACGTCGACGAGCTACGAGCGGCTCAGTAAAGTACTACCTCTGCTGGAGGACTTTCTGAGCACCTGTAAGAGCCCTGAGGGGCGGATCCTGGGTGGATCCTCTCTCCAAACCACAACCACAAAACCTCATAGCGGGAAAAGTAAGCCTGGTCGGTACGCGGCTTATCTGAAAGTTTCATGATATATATGATCACGTAGTGACCTCTGGCCTGTGTGTGCCTCTCTCTCTCTCTCTCTCTCTCTCTCTCTCTCTCTCCCCACCTCCGGCCTGTGTCTCTCTCCCACCAGGCTGTGGGAGTGCCTGTGCCTGCCAGAGGATGATGTGTACGGGGAGATCATGCAGCAGGCAGACGTGTCGGCTCTGCGTCTGTTCGAGGCCCTGGTGGTCACTCTGCCCCAGACCCTGCTGCAGACCTATGTCCTCATCTGTACGGACATAGGCATCAAGTCCCCAGGTACAGCTGGGGAACTGCACTGCTGCTGCTGCTGCAGCTCCATCTCTCTTTGGTCAAAGGTTGTGTGTGAAGTGATAAAGAGACTGACTGCGTTTACATGCAGGAGCATAATCGTGTAATGAACGTATCGAATGAAGATCGGTTTCATGTAAACAGGTTTATTCGATCTGCTTCGCCAAAAGGATCGTCTCAGGATCGGATTGGAGAAGCCGATAGGATAGCTAGGCTTGAGTTGGTCATAGTTGGCTATCTACCTGCATGTGTACTCGATCGGATCGAATTTCAGCTGGGGATTTCACCCGGAAATGGAAGGAGATGGGATAATAAATAAGATAATAAATAAATAATAAAAATTCACAAAATGTACTCTACTGTTGCCTCGTCAAACTCCTCGTACTCCATCGTTGTTTGTATGCCGCCAGATAGTTTGTTGTTGCTTTTACGTCGCCGTGAACCGGAAGTGGCTCTAGTACCACTTGTTGAAAGGGCTACAGCGCCACCTAGCGTAGCGGAGTCAGCGAGGTCTGATCCGATGCATGTATACTCTGACAAAAGTGACAACCCCCCCGTCGAGTGGTAACATCGTTATATGGCTTAATCCGATCCGATCCGATCTGGTCCGACCATGTAATCGCAGTCACTGAGATGGAGCGTTTAAAAAGTGCATTTCTGTTATCGTGTTGTTTTTGCCTTCCCCAAATGTTTTTCTTTCTCTTCAGGAATCTATTGTATTTTCTTTACGTAGTTGTTCTTGACGCTTTGGCACTATTGTAATATGCTCTCTCTCTCTCTCTCTCTCTTTGTCTCTGCCTTTCGCTCTGTCTTTCTCTTTTCTGGTTCTCTTTTCTCTCTTTCTCTCTGACTGTCTTTGTCCTTTCTCTTCGTGTGTGGCTTTCTCTCCTCTCTGGTTCTCCATCCTGTAGCTTCTGTGTGCTTTGTGGTGTGCCTGATATCCCTGGCCTGGGCCTTGGTTCTCTATGCCCGGGCCTGCTCTCTCATTAGACCTGGCCACCTGCCTATGACCCCTGCCGCCATACTCTGTAGACTGCTGTGGAGGGTGGGTATTCACCAGGACACAAGAGCTCATTTGATTCTACTTTGCATGTTTACTATGTCAATATGTGTCGATATATGTGCAATGTATGTGGGTGCTTGTGCTTGCATGGACTGTGACATTCAATACTACGATGAGATTGGATGTAATGTAATCAAAGACGATATGTCTAATCTGTTGCTCTGTGTTTGTGTATATTTGTGTGTGTGTGTGTGTGTGTGTGTGTGTCTGTGTGTGTGTGTGTGTGTGTGTGTGTGTATGTGTGTGTGATCATTCTTCACCTTCCTGTCCCCAGGTGGGTATGCTGGGATCTCGGTTTGCTATTCTCATGCTCTTCACACGGATCTTCAAACAGTGGATCCTGGGGGTCATAGGTCAGTCTGGATGTCTATACCGACTTTGGGGAGAAAAATAACAATATCAATATCTCGGCCGATATTCAAAATATATACATCGGTTGTTCGATGTTCATATTGTGTCGTCCTTGGGCTGGAGCAACTCCTTAGGATTTGCTGCTCACCCTCCAGCAATGCTTCTGTCCACAGCAACATAGAATTCAAATGAGGAGCTAAAGGAACCAATGAACTGTATGGAGGAGCTACTAACATCCACAGAGAACAAGATCTAACAGTGTGGGGAGTGTTTACGTGAATGTGCTCAGATGAAGCAATCAGAGGTTCAACCACCACTGTATCAGATTTATAAAGATATAATTACGTCGCCATTTCTAGAGTTTTCATATCGGCGCATATCAAATGGTCCTCATTGATATAGCACTTTTATCGAAAGCGCTTTACAGTATTGACTGACATTCACCCATTCATGCACACATTTACACATCGACAGCTGAGTCAAACACACAGGGCACACACAGATAGTCAACTCGTCGGGAGCAATTAGGGTGAGGCGTCTTGCTCAGTGACACCACGACACTCAGCTAGGGAGAGCCAGGGATCGAACCAGCAACCTTGCGGTTACCAGCCAACCCGGTCTACCTCCTGAGCTAATGCTGCATTTCAGCAAACGTGTGTGTGATAGACCTGTGATAGACCAATATTGTCCGACTGATAAATCCGTCGGGCTCTTATATCAATGTGTATGTGTATACAGTATCTCTGGTGTGCCTTTGATGATGAATAACTTACTCTATTAACTATTGTTAATGAATGGACATGTTTCCTTTGGTGGGTGGCTGCGTGCGGTTGGTGTGGCTCAGGGGTGCACTGGCTTGGCGCTACGTTCTGGATGGTGTCTCAGCAGACGGACATCATCAAGTCTGTGGGCCGGTGGAGGCTCTTCAACCTGGTTCTGGGAGCCATACACATCTTCCTCTTCCTCAACGTGAAGTACGGACAATCCCGCTACCGCATGGGGGGGTTCTACCTGGTGAGTTGTCCCTGTGCGCGTGCGTGTGTGTGTGTGTGTGTGTTCATTTGTTAATGTGTGTGTGTGCTTGTGCATAAAATTGGTGTCACACATTGGTCACTCCTTTTAGTTTGGTCACTTCCTGTGTTTAGTGGGTGTCTTTTAGTTAGTTTTAGTAGACATTTAGTTTTGACAAGGGAGGCGTCATTGATTGGATTGGAATTGAATGCAATGCGAGTGCTGTGCTGTACTGTGACGCAGTTCAACATACCAAATGTATCTTTAACATCTGGTGAGGCCTTAAGGCTTTCCAAGGCCAAACTGAGAACAACAAGCTGTAATACCAACACATAACCACAAGGTGTCAGGACCGAACATACCGTACATGCTTAGCCAATCAGAGCACGTTATAGAGGCCATACCTGCCAAGTATAAAGCATGTAAAGCAAAAAACGCAGCCCTGACGTCAAAGCATCCAGTTGATGTCTTGCTAAGTGTATCTCCACGTGTGCTTATACAATTCCCCTCCTTTTGCTTCATGGATATCAGATTAGACCTAAACTAAATAAAGTGAGTTAACTTAAAAGTGATTCTGACTCCGCAACCTTTTCTGAAAGAAGCACCTCAGAATGTGAGTTGGTCCCCAGGCTGGCTACCACTGCTCCTACAGTTAGGGTAAATACAGAGGACACATTTCCCCACTGGAAGTGCAACTTCATACTCATACCTATAAATCTATTGGGAATTAATTCATTAAATGTTGAAACAAAACCTCACAAAACATTGTACATGAACACGACTCCTCTCAAGTCAAGTCCATTTTAATTCAAGTGCAAGAACATATGGATTAAACAAATATACTATTTACAAAGAAACAAAGAAACAAAGAAAAAAAACAGTGTTCAAGCCAGATGTGTATGTCAAAGTATTGGCTTCAAACTAAAACCATTGTTTGGCTAATGATCCAAGAGCAAGAGCCCGGAAAATCAACATTAAAAAACACGATATGAAACTCTTTGGAAGCTTCTGGGAGATGCTGTAGGGGAACTGGTAAAACTGGTCAGTTATTCATTTTGCTTCCCCTTTTTTGTCCGCCACATGATGCATCTCTTGAGAAATAAATGGTTGGATTACCACTACGTCAACATTTACGTGGCCTGGGCACGAGGCAACGCGGCCGGAGCTGAGCTCCCGGACACGGTGCACCGCGGCTGGGGCACGGCGATCGGGGCACCGAGGCTCTTCTTTCTGTATTCAGACCAGAAACAGAAACCCCCAAGGAATTAGGAGTTAAAACTGATTAACATGGTGGATATCGCTCATAAAAATTGAAATGTGGAATGGTAACAAGGAAGGGGGGATGGCTGTTTCATTTTAATTCCAAAAGGGGATGCCATCCCCTCTCGTCCCCCCTCAACTCGACCACTGGTGTTAGAGGTAAATACAGATATCTCCCATCTCTGGGGAAAATGAGGGAATGATGCACGACCATTCAAAAATAGGACTTGGTTTCTAGCGATACAAAGCTTAATGCAAATGGGTGGAGTGTCCCTTTAAGGCTCAGGTATACAATTAAGAATAATGTTGTGAATTAAGGAGTGGCTGGTGATCTGCCATCAAAACGTTTAGAAGAACACTTTACTTTCTAACTCTGGTCTGCTCATAAAATGATGCCGCACTCAGGCTAGGGGAGTCAGCATGTCACAGTTCAGTCAATACCCATGGAGGTTTTCATTAATGACCAGTTTGTTGGAGATCTCTCGCTCTCTAAATTTGTTGCCATTTCAATGTCCTTGTAGTCTGGGCTGGTGCGGTTTTATATATTCTGGCAAATGGCAGACACATTCTGCCAGCCCGATTTGAAAGGGGTCAAAAGGTGTCCTTGTTTACATTACTAACACATCATTGTCTTAGAGCTGCCAACAAAATACATTCAGTAATTTGTAAGCGTTAATAGATTGCAACCTCGCCCGTTTGCACTGATGTTCTGCCAGACAGCCAGGAGACACTGTGTGTAGGCATGTCTTGGCCTCACCCATATTTTCCCAATACGACAAATGCTCATGAATAGGTTCTCATGATCTCACACGCTTTGCGTATGACAACGCGGACCCTTAGGCATTGATTTACTCAGTGACTCTTCACTCTTCCCATCACTGAATGAAGTCAGCCACCATACGTCCCCAGGTTGTTGTTTATTTCAAACAGAATAACCGTTCAAAACCTCAACAAGCTAAACAACACATTCCCACAAGCCTGTACATGAGTGTGAGTGATGTCTGTGACATGTGAACTACAACACCTCAAACACAATCAAACACAAGACTTTAATTAGATGTATATATTAATGTGCTGAGGCAGTTGAGATAAATTAAATTAAACTTGCCTTCAATGCAATTCACTTCAAGTATGAGCTTGTGTTCACTGTTGATCCCTGTTGTAGGCCATGTGGATTGAGAATGCCTTCCTTCTGTTGGCCTCCTCCTGGCTGTTCAGCATGGCATCATGGGATACCGTGGGCATCCCCGCAGCTGTGTTCTGCAGCTTCCTTATCGGTGAGACACGACTACAACCATACTAGTACATATCTGTGAGCGGTAAAACTCATTTACTTCATCAACCGTCTATCTCTTCTTTACATCCCTTTCTCTCCCTTCCCCTGGTGGTCATCAGGAGTCATAGCACTGGTGTTGTACTACCGTTTCCTTCATCCAAAGTCCTTTGAGATCTTCCAGAGTATTCGCCGCAGGGGGATTGGAGGAGCCTGCACCGAACGAGGATCCACGCTCTCATTGGACGAGAAAGTGACCCCTAGCTTCAATCGCCATGTCGCACTGTCCGGTATGTTCCCAAGGAAATCAGCCTAGTATTTCTACAGCCGGCCAGCCATTTTGATGTGTATCTATTGTTGTTGTTCATGCTTTGAGGTGGCGGAACTCTCATGGACCTTCCTCATCAATGGGAGGGCTGGAAGCACCATCACTGGCTGCTGATTCGCCTAGCCATGAAGACGGGGGACGTGGGCAGGATCTGCTCAGCCTATGGGGAGGGAGGCTTGGCAGGACTGATGGGTCTGGACGAGGAGGTGGTTTACTCACCTGACATGCCTCATCATACCCCCGTATGTATCGTCCAAAATGGCCTTATGTTTCCGTCTAGCATGTCATTGAAGTCTTGAGAAATGGCATTCTTCCGGGAAACAATCAATTCAATTAAAGTTCAAATAGTGGCTTCCACTTTTTGTGATTATAACTTGTTTTAATTTGGATCTTGTGTTGTTTCGTACTCAATTATTTCAGGTGCCACAAATTCAGCCGCATTCTCCTCCCCAACCTTCTCCTCTGCCGACTCCACCACAGCCTCCACTGGTAACGTGCTCCTCCTCTTCTTCTAGCATTGGCCATGAACCCCAATGCATTGTTGTTCATGAATTAGCAGGAAAATAAAAATAAAACAAAAAAATATGGTCAGCAAATTAAAGAAGTGCAGTAGTGCAATAGTTCCCACCAGCTGGAAGTTGTCTGGCCTGCATAAGCTTTTCTAATCATTTCATTCAGCCATATGAAATGATTGGATGCCTTACCTGTTGCTGAAGCTAGTCATATGTTTTTGGCTTACTCTGGCTGGTTTATGCTAATTGCCTCACATAGCTTTAACAGGTAATTAACACTATTAGAACTAGACCTATGTCCAAGAAGGCTTTAACAATAGCCGCGTACCAACCAGGACTTTTCCAGTCCCAGGCTCAATACTCTTCTTTCATAGTAAGGCGCATCAATAAATTAATTGAATCGAGGGCTCGTGTTCATGTTCCTTAAGCATGATGTTGTCTCGCTCTCAGGTGAGAGAGGTCCTCCCGGCCTCAAAGCCCTCTCCCAGCCCTGTGGTGGCCAGACCAGTGAAGAAGGCCCCGACCGCAGTGTTTCACGGCCTTAAAACCCCTCCAGAGGTCATCCCTGTGGAGGTGGAGCTCACTGAAGAGAGTGGAGACGAGTTATCCAGTGCCCTTGTTTCAGAGGATAAAGGTACGCAAACCGTGGATGAAAACACAGTGAAACATACAAATACTAGCTTTGATAATCAATGATTTTAAAGGTCCCATGCCATTAAAATCACATTTTCCCTATTGTTTGTTTAAATAACATAGGTCAGAATGAGTTTGTGACCTGCGGTAAGTTTGAAATCTATGCAGTTTGTCTGCTGTATGCAATAGCCAATGAAAAGAAAAAGGCTGAAAATTTGAGCCAATCTGGATAAGCCGTCAATGCTACATAGCGTTGACAAATTATTATTCATGGTCCTGCGCACTCGGTTGGTTCGTAACCACCCATGGTTGTTACGAACGGCATGGAGAAGAAAGGGATTGTTGCGGCCCGCTCCACCGCCGCCCAGGCGCCCAGGAGGGGGTGGAGCTTGCGACATGGAGGAGGCTGCCGAGGCATGAGGCTGCACTGCCGATATATATAACCTGCTGCCTGCTGCCGCTACCGCTACCCAGCCCGTTAATTCTGCACCAATGCTGAATTTCTTGAACGTCTTCAAACACTGTATTAGGGGCCCACTAACACCTATATATAAGCATCCATAAAATAGCATGGCATGGGACCTTTAATGGTCTTTTATTCCTATTTGATTTCATACTTTGAGACACATTTGGAACTATTGTTTTTGTATTAATTATTAAGACAGTCTGTTTGACCTTTTATCATACCTAATTAACCCTTGTGTTAGGGCTGTGCAATTAATTTAATTTTAATCGCAATTTCAATTATTGGTTCAAACAATCTCCAAACTGAAATAATTGAGTTGAAACAATTATTTTAGCCTTTAGGTCTTTTGTCTTTTTTGTCGCATATTGACCAAAATAATCGGGATTATGATTTTTTCCCGTAATCGAGCAGCCCTGCCTCGTGTATCCCTTCGTACAGAACGACCGTCACGTGTAAGCTGTGTAAACACACGTGCTAATAAAACGCCCTTGTCGCTCTCAGGCGAGGACGACTACCAGAGCGCGGCCTATGGCTCCCCCACCGTGTCGTCCCCCCAGCTGGCCGGGAGCCTGCGGCACATCGACAGCGTCAACGCCAGCCTGACCGAGGCCTCCTCGTCCGTCTGCTCCCTGGACATCAAGACCCCCGCCTGGTCCGACGACCGCCGCTCGCCTCTGCTCATGGCGTCCCCGGACAGGGACCAGGCCGCGCCCGGGGAGATCACCACGGCCTACTTCAGCGCCGAGGCCCCGTCCCCGTCCAGCGGCAGCTACCTGGGCTGGGGCTCGGAGCTGTCGCCCATCTCGGCCTACCGCAGCCCCTACCGCATCAGGGAGGCCCGCTTCGTCACCTCCACCCCGCGGTTGGAGGCTCCGGCGGAGGACGAGACCCCGGCTCTGGCGCCGGCGTCCGTCATCATCACCCCGGCCACCCCCGGCAACACGCCGGGCACCACCCCCGGGGGCAGCACCCCTAGTGCCAGCACTCCCGGGAGCGCCCCGCTGACGCCCGTCATCTCCAACATCGCTCGAAAACAAACGGTCCAGTTTGTGGACTACAGGGAGCGGGCGGTGTAAACAGAGGCAGAGTGGAGGCGCGTTAGAGGGGAGGTGTGGGTGAACAGTGATTTGTTAGACTTTTGAGTTAAGTTATCTCTGTTGAGTTTGTCCACGTTGGCCCCGCAGTCGTCGTCGTTGTTTTTATCAGTTTTCATTATTTTCTATGGCAGTGAAAAAAAAAAGTAGCAATTGTGCTTTTCAATCCGGTCAATCAAGGCATGAATAATAAGAGTTTATATCAAATTTACAGAAATACAGACCTTTTAACTAACGAAAAGCAAAAAAGGATTTATTTCATATCCCAGAGTGAGGTTCATAGGTGCTATGGATTGTAGAACCTGCGGATGTTATTCATTCATTATCCAAGTCATCGTTCTCTAGGACACACCTTTAAAATATGAACCCTTTTAAACTAACTAACTAACCACCAAACTAACCGATGTCCAACAGTGGTTAGCGTGGCTGATGGCCTAGAGATGTGTATGCTTTCCGGCTTGGGTCGTATCTGCTTAGTGAAAACCTAACGCCAAGTCTGCGTGGCGTTCCTTTCCCTGGCGTATTTACTCAAAATGTGCACGTGTTTTGGCCTTTGTCTGTCCACAGTCAGCAGTTGGGCTTGTACATTAGAATGCATCATGGGCTTTTTTCATTGCCGATACTCCATTGACCCGAGAGTTGTAGTAGTACAAATTGCTAAACTAATGTATATGCGTAATCAAAACATTTAGTTGAAACACGTATTGCATGAGAAATTGCTGTGGAACTAAGCTTCAAACACAACAATGTCTCCCCGTAATGACGAATCGTTTCCTGATTAATTACCAAGCAATGACCAGAACACCATTACTACCAGCAACGTTCCAATGCGCCTAGGCTTCCAAAATGGAGGCAGTCAATCACGCCATGTGACGCCACGATGTACAAGCCCTGTAGCTCGGATAGGCTATGACTCCCTCGGATGTCTACTGGACAATAGTGGGCAGGTGAAAGAAAATAGAGAATCAGTGTTATATATAAAAAATATCCCTCTCGCTTCGTATATTTTTGGAATAATCATGTTGTAGGAGGCGGGGATCTGTAAGCATGTAATTGGCACACACAAACTCGGCCAGCAATAGTAAATTGTACAAAAAAAAAGGGTCTTGAAATGTTTTTAATCCACACCGTGTAGACTGGCCACTGTGGAAACACACTTATTACAATCCCCTTCTGAAAGCTTTATCCACCCGTGCTAGTGAGCTTCTCTTCAGTAGAAAACTCTGTAAGACACAGGAAACGAGGTGTTACTGAGCGCCTCTCAGTTCCTAGCTGTCATCACAGTTTCTCTGCCGTCTCCCCCCCCCCCCCCCCCCCCC
>OMLJ01063734.1:0-11291 GCA_900302595.1 Gadiculus argenteus | reverse complement strand
CCCTCCCCACCTCTTCAAATACCTTTCAAGTCTCCTGGATGTGAGCATATACTGTTCATCATGTAATTGCTTTGGCTGGGGCTCTGCTTGGAAGTTGAACTGGAGGTATAAGGAGGAAGCGGGCGGCTCTTGGAAGGGGGTTAGCGTTTTACAAAGGGGCCCCCGAGTTTGAGTTTGGTTTACTCACGTGTTTAATGCTTCAGACCTTTTACTGGTTATCTTGTATTTCTTTTCTAGAATATTGTTTTTCTGGTTTGAGTATATGTGTGGGCAATGCTGGTCTTTTATTGTTGTTGTCATATTATCACAGGTTCCTTACATAAAATAATAAATCTGCCTTTGGTCATGACTCTAGAACACCTACCTGATCACAATATTGATCAGGCAATTGTGAATTGTGTTCAACAGCTACACATTTGAGTTGCAAGAATTATATTTTGTTGATGTTATTACGGTATTCAACGATAGACATTGTTTCGCGTGGTAACATTTAATAACCATGAATATGGAATCGTTTGTTGGTCGAGAAAACCAGGGTGTAGCAGATCATTAACTGCTTGCCAAATTATATTTACATTTAAACAGAGATTCAACTAAACCTTACCAGGAATATCCGTGATAGCCTACGTTTACAGAGAATACTTTATAGGCATAACATATTAACAAATGTGTTATATTATTTCCCCATCCTGTAGAGCACATCACACAATTAACCAATCAACAACCAAAAAATCATGTTAAGCACTGTACCTGTTTGGATTTACTTTTGTAGCTCGGGATGTCCATCCGCTCCAGATCCTTTTGACGCGTGAGCATGTTGGTAACAAAACTACCACCTGCAGAGCAAACACACACTGTATGTAGATAGTTCAACATAACCGGTTGACACACTTTTTCTATAGTTTTTAATTTACTAATTAAAGTAGGCTATTCTTTCCAGTGCCCATTACGTGTTGAAGTCATACTTCTTACCCTCTGGGCTCTCCCTGCGTTTAGAGGCTGCATCAGAACAAAAGGAGAAGTTGTGAATGTAATGACTGTAGTTTAGAACTATTAATTTAAACAATGTAGGTTTAGACTATTTCATTGCGCTGGAATAAATAAATGAAAAACTTTACCATGTTTGGACTGGAGCTTGCCCATTGCCCTGCTTTCTTCCAATTTTCACAAGTGATCGAGCAGCATATATAATTTACAATCCATAAAAGCGGAACAAGTATGTAAAGGTGTTGTATCCATTTCTCTCGAAATGTATAGAAAAGCTTTTCAAAGACCCAGTCCGTTGAGGTAGTCAAGACAAGGCTTTGCGCAAAACATGCGCAAACAAGGTTTGAGCAGAGTGACCGTGAGGGCAGCATCAGTGGAATAGTGGGACGCAGCGCCTCCTACCGGCCGGCTGGGAGAACGGCACCGCACGACGGAGTTGCATAAAAGCAAACTAGAAACCTTTCAGTAGTCTCCGTCAGAGGTTTACATTCATCCCAACGCGTCCACTCAGGGCAACACAATTCAAGGAAGTACAGTGTAGAAAGATATAGGCTTACGTTGTCATATTCAATGTTGATAAGCTTGCTGCAGGATGAGTCCGTTGTAAAGAAATGCCGGTGTAAATTGGACACCTGCTGCAGAACTCCCTGTATGTATTGACCCAGACCTTTCCAATGTATTATAATTTGATTTTGTATTAATTTAAAGACAGATAGTCAGTCAACGCTGTGTTTCGTATATATGGTTTGTCAAACGTGTGACTTGGTAGTATATGGCAATGCACAGTTTAGCATTATAAAGTTGGAATAACCATTTGAACATCAAAATCTCAAGGCAGAAGCAGGTAAAGAAGACTGAAAAGTGGGTAGAAAGAGAGGGAATGACATGTACAGAACCACAGGTCACACTCACACCCAGATTGAATTGTTTGAGGATTACACACCTAAACCACCCCATCTTTACAAATGTAACTACTGTTACACTGTTCTTCCTGTTACAGGATCAGGGAATTGTCCTGTCTGTGCTAGAAAACATGGTTCATACAATCCTCGTTAGGGAGATCTCTATCAAGTGGTTCTATAACTTCAGGTTATTTTGGCTGGTATGTCGCAGACCAGACCAGCTGGCTTTGCTGCACATGCAATTGGACCGTTCTGTTTTTCTTTGTATTTCTGATTCATTACATTTATGAGACCAGATATTTATCAACTCTTTCTGACAGCCTGCCTGCCTCTGATTCTGACTGAAGCGTTTACGTTTTTTTCTTGGTTCGTGATCTGGTCCATGTGATCATGGACCAGTGTGTGGCCCAGTAGATGTTTCCACTGGACAATAAACTTATTGGACATGATTTTTATTTAAACCTTTTTTTATATAGAATAGCACCAATAACAGCAATGTATTTACAATGTTTTTACAGCCGTTTTTTCATTTCGTTTGTCAAAGTCATAGATCTTTCTGCAATTCCACTAATGTATTTGAAAAAGACTTCAGATGAAAACGTAGTTCTATGAATTCCTTTCATTTTGATTGAAACATTTTGTGTAATGTTTCAAATTTAGTTCACAATGTTTACTCTGGAAACATATGTACTATGATACATGAATGTGCATGTGTCTCCATGCATTGAAAGTCATTATGTGGTAGCCCCCGCTAGCTACTGACTCCAACAGACTCCTTTATGGCAGCAGCTGGATGTGGTCCGAGGTGGGTCCAGATGTAGCCCTTCTCTGGGCGGACGGGGACGGTGGGGAATGGGGAGCTCCAGGACTTGAAGTATTCAGAGGGAGCGTGGCACACAAACTCCAGGTACTCCATCTTTCTTGGCAGATCCTCTTCTGGGCCTACAGCCAAACAGATCACACAGAGCCGGCGATGAGTTCACACTTAGTGTTAGGAGTTATTATTTGTACAATGCAACATATCCCAGAGTAAACCTGAAAATGTAACTTTTGTAGTTGATGTTGACAATATGTTGGGGACCCTATCGGCATGAAACTATGTTCAAACTCAAATACATTGCTTTCTCCTTTATGTATAGGTAAATATCGCACAAAAAAGGTAGAGCAATTTGCTTACCAACAATATACGTCCCAGGATCAAACTGGTCTTTTGGACTAGCTTGGGTAGGGATGAGCCAGGTCAAGGCAGCACTTTTTTCACAGTACTGGTCCTGAACAAAACCTCGGATCTGAGCATAGTAGGGCTTTCCATCGTCCTCGTCAATAACCTTGATCACGTCTCCTATCTGAAAGTACACTCCCTGAGGGCAGATACAAACATGTAACTTCAAATGTCTTCCTATAGTAGCATATTAAAGTGTAATGATTTATGACAGCCATGTTTGACTGCTTAAGCAAGTAATGAAAACCCTAACTATTGATTACCAAGAAAACATAAAATACCTTGTAAAAAATTGATTCTGATGTGATGATGGTAGCTACGGATTCTGGTGCTTTGATTGGCTGAAGGAAGAAAACATATATTTTTTAAATACTGTACAACAAATAGGAAACATAATATGTCAAAAGATTGTGCTTAAAATGAACTTACATTTTTCAGTTTGAATATGTGTCTCCTCCCCTTTCCTTTTGTTGACACTTTCTTTTCTGATGCGGGAGCTTTATACTTGGTGCTTCTGAGTCGTGCTGACCTCCTGTGAATTTCCTGCTTTGACTGTCAGGACAATGGAAAGATCAAGATGAACACACTGCGTTTACACACTGCAGAAAGCTCCATGCTTAACAGCAAACGCAGACAGACGGGATGAGACAGATATTGTTTGAACAAACCTGCTTTCCTCCACCATTATTTGGTAGTGTGATGGAGGATATAGATGGTCCAGCTGGTCCTCCGACGGCACTCCTTCCAGTACAGTTGTTGCACAGTATCTCTCCCTGTGTGCCTTTCTTCCACATCGAAGACGAATTCGTCTTGCAGACAGAGCAACATGGTTTCAAACCGAGCGGCATCTTTGTGCTGTGGTCCAGTCTCGAAAAATAAATACAAGGCTTGCCCAATTTAAGCCTCACTACGAAACACCACCAGGCAATCTGTTGACTTACGTACAAGTAACCGATATACGCGGGTTAACATGCATGTGTTATTCATGTATGTCAACACAATATAAAAGCAACGCCTGTGCTGCTTACATTAGCGGACAACCATCCAACATTTCTACCTATGGATGTGTTTGTTCTTCATGTTGGCCAGTTGCTCTTCTTCGGTGGTCCGAGTCCATCAAGGTGTATTTAGCGCCACCTCTGGTCGAAAGACGGGTGTGCAGTTATTCTAATTGTATATGGATTGAGGCATTTGTTTTCTACATAACATATACTAAATTTAGTTATACGCCAAAACTATAGATTACTTAATGTACAAATTAAAATCTGAAATGCGTTCTTCGATTTGAGAGGAAAGGAAGTTTGATATCGGCGTCACCGTTGAAAACATCCCCTACTTCCGTTCCGCCGTGGCTCCCCGCTCACTACGGACGCGCTGGGGTCGGCATTGTACGCAAACTACTGTATCCATGAAAATGTCTGCAAACACGGCAGACAAAGATAATGTCTCCACAAACAAAAACATCTCTCTTCCAATCTCAAGAGTACGGCTGATCATGAAAAGTTCTCCCGACGTGTCTAGCATCAACCAGGAGGCGCTCTTTCTCACCACGAAGGCGACAGTAAGATGAAGTTTACTTGGCAGTGTTGTTCAAAGAGCTTATATTTCAACATTTGCTGCATTGTGTTTAGCCTCGTAACTGAAATCGTTTGGATTCAGCGTGATTTCTTGGGAGTGTTGTCTATCTCGCCCCCTCATGTTCGACTTCTGATGTGTTTTATCTTATTGAAGGAGCTGTTTGTCCAGTACCTGGCTGTGTCCTCATTCAACAATGGATCAGGCAAAGAGTCGAAGTCGCTCTCCTACAGTGACCTGGCCAGCACTGCAGAGGAGAAGGACACGTTTCACTTCCTCACTGGTAAGAACTATAGCTATAATAATACTTTGTTTAACCATGTTGAAACACAAGTTTTAAATAAATCCACAAAAATAAAAATGTTACTATGCGATGTTTAGAATTTACACGTTGCCATGGGGATACGACTATGTCTAGAAGCTATAACCGGTTGTCAGAATGTATATATAAAAGGATTCTGAGAAAGTGTAGATTAAAAAAACGAACATGCTGGTAATTACGACAAAAAACACAACAAAAATGGAATGTATGTTTCTTTTTTATTGACAGATATCCTACCAAAGAAGATTTTGGCTGGGGATTATCTCAAGACCTTGGAGCAAATCCAAGACGAGGAAGCAGACATCTGATATTTTCTTCAGAGCATTTTGCATCGGATGATGTCATAAAGTGTGTCTATAGGTCGCTATCCACTGAGGCTCAACGTAGAGGAGGGAACTTCTGTAGACGAGGGGGAAACAAGCGCTAATTCGGGTGAATTTGAAATCAAGTCCGAAATTCTCCTGAAGATTCAGATTCTTCTTGCAGAAGAATTTCATGCAAGTTTCTATTGAAAAATTAAGCAGCTATATGTCCTGGGGAGGGAATGACACCCCATATTTATTTTAAAGTAGGCCTCCATACAACAGTCACAATCACAGTAAGACATTCTAAGTGTGGTATCTAAACTAATATTTTGTTTGTAAAGATGACTCATAGCAGGCATGCAGTCAATGCCGTACCATTGGATGTGAATATATGTGCTAGTTTGCGAAGGTATTATTTTTTTACTTTGATTATTGGGACCCGGTTTCATCCACTAGACTAGAGGATTCTCTCCTGAGACAGGTCCTTTTAATTTAGTTTTGTTGTTTTATATAGAATATGTCAAGATGAGGAAGTGATGTAACCAAAGTTAGCCAAAAAAGCCAATGTTTACTTATCAAATTAGCCTCCAATAATGACTTCTATGTTGTACATGTTTTTGATATAGATAAAAACAACCTGTTTTGACATCAAGCATCTTGTCTGCAATTCAATGTTCAGGTCAGAAGACATCAGTTTAATTGTCTAATCGTCTACTATATCGTCTATATAATAGTCTTTATTGATCCTTTAAAACAGTCTCAGATAATTACATATTTTCAAAGCTTCCCATGTGACAGTCTTTTACATCATATTCCAAAGCGGCTAATTAAACTTCAGCGATCGGTCAAACCACTTTACTGTCTAGTTAAAACCTTTTTTTTTTCTTCTGTTTTTTGTGAGAACTTGTAAAAGGGACAGTCGGCCCATAAATGTTTTTTATAGTACATGTCTGTTTAAGCGGGTCAAACTTAAATGCATCCGCATGTGTGTTCCAACCCTCCATAATTAAGAGCTTAGCTTTCCACAACACTTGAACGTTGGAGTGTATGTTTGTAAGATGTTTATACATGAAGAGTGGTGTTCTGATTCCTAGAGATATTCTGCACTTTGTTCTGTTGTTTTTAAGAAAAAAAACAAAACTGGTGCTATTCCAGCCCATGGAATAATATTTTTGGTGCTCAATATTGTATTGTATGTATTTAAAATGTTCACGGCCTAACTTGTATGTGGCTGTGGATAACATGCATCTGTTCAACTAAATGTAAATGTAATATAATTGCATATTGATAAATCGTCTCGTTCTCACCACTATGGTGGAGAGAATGAACATGTGCTACATCCCCTACATTGTCATAATATGTAATATGAAATTAATGCAAGTACCTGACAAATGCCTCACACCCGAACCAACACGGAGAAAAGGGTGCGGATTTACTGCATCAGTATCTTGTTGAGACGATGCTGCATGTTGAGCAGAGATAGCTCCAGATGGGAGAGTTTGTGTTCCAGGTGTTCTGCAGTCTGCTCTCTACCGTGGATGGAGTCCCCTGCGCTGGTGAGATGCTCCCTCATACTGAAAAGGGTTGAATAAGATAAGAAAAAATTCAGAATGAAAGTTATGCTCTAGGACAGAATATTCTGTTACACTTTAATGGTGTGCTTCAAATTTACAGGCAGACTTATTGGGGGGGGGGGTCATATTTCATCACTCTGATCCTGAGAAAGATGGATATTTTATCTAGTATGGATTTTTAAAAGTTAGGAACTTTTTAGGAACTTTTCACTTTATGAAAGTTAGGAGAATTTTAGTTTGTCATTGTGCACCCACCCTTTTACGGTCTATTTGCTATTATTATACTGTTGAACTTGACACACTTGGTTCATAGAAGATCAAAACCTATGTGTCGCGTCTCCAGCAAGCAACCCCCTCACCTCAGGTAGACCTTCTGCTCGGTGCCCTCCCTCCTCTTCTCCTGCAGCGCCGTCAACACCTGCTGCATGGTGTCCATGGTCACCCCCATGCTCTGGTGGTCCACCACAACTCCCCGCAGATCGTCCCGCATCCGCTGGGCGTACGACACCGTCGACACACCCTCCTCCACCTCCGCCCCGCTGGAGGTGGCCACGGCCTCCAGCGCGGCCCGGTTCTGCATAACCAACTGGCGGGACCGGGCCAGCTCCTCCGGTCCGGCCGCGTCTTCCCAGCAGACCGCCGAGGCCGACGGGAGCCGGAAGCGCTGGCTGCAGTTGGCCGGCCGGTTAAGGGTCTCGGTGACGAAGGGACTATCGGCGGCAGAGAAGATGTGCAGAAATTCCTCCTCCTGGGGGAGAGGTTGACCCCCACCGGAGCCCAGCTCCCAGTCCCAGAAGAGGTCTGGCGGCTCCCCTGCAGCACTCTCGCCCCCCGCTGGGCTGACGGCGCACAGCAGGAGGCAGCAGGAGACACCCAGCCAGGTCCATCTCACCTCCCTTTCGACCATCTCAACGCTCGCTAGGGGGACAGCAGGGGGGAAGGTCCCAGGTCATGTATGGTGAAGCGTTCACTCAATCATTCAGTCCCTCACCCACTCACAAAACTGCTTCATGCAAAAAATGTACAGCGCATTGATGCTTTTGAAAAAAAGGCCCTACACAAATAAAGATGACATAAACACAAAAAGAGATTTGTATTCTACATTTGTTTAAAACGTTTTATCTAGTTAAAAACGCAAGCGGCTTTTGTTTGAATAGCCTGCAAGGACGTTGTAGGCATACGTTTGTAACTTTCAGATGTTGAGATGTTGACGAAGTATGAAACGCAGAAGATGCAGATAAAAGCTCACAAGTTGCGCCTAACAGTAGGCCTAAGAGAAACACATTTATATGTGTTCATTCCGTAGCATGTCGTATAGGTTAAAACAATTCTGTCCAAACTATTCGCAATAATGTCAACTATAGCTGCGTAAATTTCCCGTGCACTATTTAGAAATACTCAGTTGACATGATATCTGGAAGATTAAGGCTTTTTAGATAAAGTTGGTTTTTACCTTCACGAGGGATCTGGGCGACGCACGCGGGCCAGGCGCTCTCTCTTTAACAGTCGGAAAGAATGAGTCGCTCCGCGTGGAGCGCGCGGTCTGGGACCATCTGCTGCTCCAAACGAACCAAACAAGCTCCTTCTTGTGAGCGGAACTTTTCCTCAACCAAACCGACTGCCGTAGGCTACAAGCGAATAACATTTTTCTTTACAAGCAAGAGTCATTTTAGAAAGCCCTGACACGTATAAATGTATTGTTCTGTAAATAGGCATGTTTTTTTTTCTTCCCAGACCCAATTAGCAGAAAAAGTGAGGAATTGGAAAGTGAGCGACAGAGCTTGGAATTTACGAGCCATTTGGTGTTAAAGGAAACTAACCATGAATTAGGAGGCATAATGATGATTGTGATGATTCTGTGTTTTAACGTGAATGTGTAGAAAAAGGTTCACTCAAAAATAGGTGTAAATGTGAAAAGTATTAAACTTATAGGACCAGGACTACTATTTCCATAACTAGGATATGTCTCATGAGACATAGTTACAGCCAGGTCTGTTTTGCCATTTAAGCTCAGTGGGTGGGGATGCGATCACGACGAGCATGCGTGCTTGCTGCGTTGCGTCATTTTAGTAAAGACCGCAATAATGAACTATGAAATCACCGGGAAAGAAACATACCGGTAGGTTAATACACAAATCGCTAAGTATGGGGCGCCATCTTGCGGATTAAATATAGTATTACGTCGTTTGAAGCGCCACAGTCAATTTCAATAATATTTCGTTTCATTCTAAATTATTGGAAACGTAAATAATTCGTCAAGCAGCCCCCTTTACGATATATCTAGACTCATTGCATATTAAATAGTGAATACCCAACATAGCAAATCATAACACGACTTAATAATAACAGCCTAATATTCGTATAGCCTACTATATAGGCCTATCTGACATAAATGTCACTTTTCTATAATCCAAACACAATAGGCCAACATTCTGTAATGATGTTAAAAAAAGCATGCTGTCAATAAATGTGGAGGTTGGAGGGTTGCGAGAAGGTCGGGGTATCCTTCCTGCGTGCCTAAAACACCCCCCACTCCCCGGTCACAACACAAGGCTCCACCTCCACCACTCCGTCGACCGCGTTGCTTTAGCAGCAGCAGCAGCAGCGAGCAGCGAGCAGCTCCACGACTCACTGGCTTCTCCTCCATGCCGAGGAAAGGCGGTCACCCACACCACCACCACCACCATTATTAGTGTTGCTTCTTTCACACCGGCTCTGAACCCACCGCTGCTGTCATGGCCTCGGACGGCATGGACGAACGATCGCCGCTTCTGTCGGCCCCCAACTCTGAGAACGTCAGCCCGGTGGCCCCCCCGTATCTGCAGGAGCCGAGCCCCCGAGGTAAACACGGCGACGGGAGGAGGACCTCCGCTCCCTCTCTCTCTGCATGCTGAATCATTTCGGGGCGTTTCGACGCGGTGGAGCGAATGTTTCGAATCGGTGCGTAAAATAGAGAGGCTGTGGCGGCGGTGGAAAATCAATCAATCAATCGGTGGAGGAGAAAACGGAGAGATTGAGTGGAGCCGGGGGGGTTTAACGTACACGGGCCGACAATAACAGCTCTGCTTTCTCCAGGAACGCTTGCATCACAGCTTCATGTGCTGCGCAGCCTGGTGCTCTAAACAAGAACACACACACATGTCATTAATGAGGAACTATGTGTAGGCCATTGGTACGCGTAACCGAATACAGGGTTTCATACCATTTAGAAACTGTCTGAATCAAATTGTGCACAACACAGGAGGCCATTGTGTCCAATGGTTTCCTAATACATGTGTAGAGATGTGTAGCCAGATGTTTGCGGATGCAAATCAGTGCTTGACAGCCTGTACAATGGGCCTACACCAGTTATTTGGGGATTAGGCTTCGTTTAATATCTAATGTTTACTTGGGATTTGTTTCAAATCGATGGTAGCCGCTGTATACTCAGAACCGACAAAGACAACTTGGGTTGTTCCTAAGGTCCAGTCACCTCTTGCCCCCCTCAACGCCTTATACCTGATCAGGCGGTGTGATGACGTCATGCAGACAAATGGACACAAACCCTTCCTATTAGAATGTGTTTTACTAATCTGCTCTGATGTAACGTTAAGTTGTTGGCACGCTTCGGTAGAAGCGTTTCGACCTTTTTATAAATCAAGCTAGCTAGTAGGCCCAGGCTGAACATGGCAAGAGATGGATCCTTTCTTCCACTGGATTGGCTCTGAACACCAAACACCATCTAGGCTGCGTTTGGTGGTTATCTGGTCTCAGAAGGCACCATTATGTTATTGGGTTTCAGGATGGAGAAAGTGGTTCATTATAATGCTGTATGTTCTATTTATTTTTGAGTGTGTCTGTTTGCTGTGGTGATGATTACAGACATGGTCTATGATAGCATCCATAAAAAAATAACATCTTACTCGGGTAGGCTACTGGTGAAGTGTACCTGTCTTTCCATTAACCAGGCTGAACAAAAACTATGACTTAATTTAACTCTGAACACTTTTAGTCTCTGATTCTAGAAGAAAATGGGACTTATGGATAAGGAAGTGGACATTTGAAAATATGTTTTTGTCCTTAAGCACTCTAACATACATAAGTACATTCATATTTCTCCCTCTGATTATGAATACTTGGACTTTTAAAACCCTTTGATATGGACTTGGCAGATGACAGGATATCTGGATATTTCATGGCTTAGACTTCTCTCTGAACTGTGGACCATGGCTAATTCCTTTCCTTCAGTTAGTTGGAATACAATCCCCTAGCAATGTGTAAGCAGGATTATGAGGAGTCAGCAGACAGAACGTGTGTGTGTGTGTGTGTGTGTGTGTGTGTGTGTGTGTGTGTGTGTGTGTGCTATTTTGAGTGTGTGTGTGTGTGTGTGTGTGTGTTGCTAGATTGTGGTGTGTGTGTGTGTGT
>OMLJ01063717.1:0-10137 GCA_900302595.1 Gadiculus argenteus | reverse complement strand
ATTTATCAGTTAGCTCCGCTGGTTGCGAAACGCATGGGAATCAGTGAAAACCCAATGGTCGTCATTGTCTCGCCACTAATTGCACTGATTGAAGACAGCTAAAGGGGGCAACCAAATTTGGACTCTCAGCCCGGCAGCTTGGTAAAGACGACCTGGATGAGATTCGAAGCGGCAGGTGCCAGTTACTTTACGGGATGTTGGCCACCAAGGTGTTCCAAGAAAACCTGCTAGGCATTGTCGTGGATGAGGTTCATCTCATTTACAAATGGTAAGTAGCTATGTTATAGTGACGAAGTCATTGATTTACTCAGATTGTTATACAGTAGGCTAGAACCCCGAAGATCCGACCCTCCTAGATCCTAGTCGCTGATTGGTTCTAGCGATAGCCTACTGCGCGCAGGGGGAATTTGACAGACAACCCTTTGTCCCACCCCTGCCAGTGAAAATCATCATGGAGCGGCGCCAGACTCGTAAACAAAGTGTGAGGCTGGTGCGACCAGGCTAGGAGATCGTGAGTTTGGTTCACAAAGGACAGTCTGCGGTCTAAACGCTTCAATACTATATTCACTATGGTTCCCAAATCGACACCTTTGTCCTAACCATCCATGGAAGGAGCGACAACTTTTGCATTTCCTCCCTCTGGATTTTTTTTTTGGGGGGGGAACTTTCCTTGTCTTTCAAAGGCTTAAGGGGTGGTGTACCATGGAGGCATGTAAATCCCTTGGGGATAGTAACTGTTATAAGGTAGATAGGTAGAAATAAGGTTGGCTTGTTGTTGAAAACCTGAAGGTCCTGCACTAACTGGGGTATAAGTGGTTTCTAGTAGGGATGTCCCGATACCGCAGCTTTGGCTAGCTGCAGATACCGATATCTGTTTGATACTTTGATTTACTTTTGAACAAAAAATAATAAAAAGACATGAACGCACTTCGCTCAAGATTGCCAATAAAGCCACCTTAAAACATCTCACTAATGAAAAGTTGAATCGGATCCAGTTTAATGGGCCAAGAGCAGTGGCCGTGCTTTAGACTCCAAGCAGAAGGGTACTAGGTTCAAACCCTGATGCCCACAGTGTAACCAGGAGGCGTCCTTCAGCAAAATGCCAGAACCCCTGCCTCATCCTATATGACTATCGGATAAAAGCCTCCGCTGAGATTGGCTATCAAGTCTTGGCGCATCCATGAGAGCCGGTTGCGCCCTTTGACTATTGAACTGACCTTGGAGGTGGTGATCTTCTCTACGCTCAGAGCGTAGTCAAGCATCTGTGAGGCCGGGAAGTTCTGCTTGACAAAGTCCTTCAGGATTTGCACTCGCATGTCTGGGTTGTTGATCTAAAAATGAAACAAATGGAAAAATAAATAAATGAATAATACAAATAAATAAAAGAAAATCACATTTAAAGAAAAATGCACTTTCTACAAGACCACCAGACGTCAACCGTGACCTGTAGATGACATTATATGGTAAAAGAGCCAAATGAATGACCGTAGATTCCCACCGATTTGACCCTGTGTCCGATGCCCATGATGAGCTTGCCGTCCTTCTTCATCTTGTTGACGAACTCCATGGGCAGCATGCCGCTGTCGAACGCCTTGCTGAACTGCTTGGCCGCCGCGTCCAGGGCCCCCCCGAAACGATCGCCCTGGAAGACAGCACACCGTTAGAGTAGATGGCTGGTTGGAGCTGAGTGAGTGGGGCCGCACCAGTCGGCCCCACTCACTCAGTGACCTGTAGGGCTGACTACGGTGAGGTGAGTGAGTGAATGACTATGGTGACTGAGTGAACAGGTCAGTACTCACTATGGTGAGGTGACTGAGTGAACAGTACTCACTATGGTGAGGTGACTGAGTGAACAGTACTCACTATGGTGAGGTGACTGAGTGAACAGTACTCACTATGGTGAGGTGACTGAGTGAACAGTACTCACTATGGTGAGGTGACTGAGTGAACAGTACTCACTATGGGGAGGTGACTGAGTGAACAGTACTCACTATGGTGAGCAGGCCAGAAGTGAGGCAGGAGATGAGGTCCTTTCCAGCGCGGGCACAGACGATGGTGTTGTGGGCGCCGGAGACGGCAGGGCCGTGGTCCGCCGTCACCATCAGACACATCTCAATGAACTGGCACGCGTAGCGCGGCAGTCTGGGGGAACACAACGCCATCCGTAAGAAACTACCACAACCAACCCCTTGGATAAGAAATACCTTGGCTCTCCCTACCTGCGCTGGAACCAGAGGAGGCCGAGCACGCCGCCCAGCCCCATCTCCTCCTTGAAGACCTCGGTGATGGGCATGCCGGCGTAGATCAGCTCCTGGCCCCGCTCATCACAGATGCTGGTCATGAAGGAGGCGGGCTTACGGATCAGACCCAGCTCCTGGGCCGAACACAGGAGGAGGAGGGTTAGGGTGTTGGGCCGAATGACTTGGAAACTAGGGTAACGTCGGCCTGAGGCAGAGGTTTTCAAACTGCGAGCTACAGAAATGTATCTGCATGTCTACATTCCATGTAAGTTTCCATGGATCATTAGTATTTTTGGAGATACAGGAGAGCCCTGTATGAATAAATACCATGGAGAAACAATCGTCTAAATTACACACACTATTGAGAATGCATTGCTTATTTTACTGCACTAAATATTTGATTGGTTCATGGCTAAAGGTACTTCCACAAGTAGCGTGACTGCATGAAAAGGTTTGGGTACAGTTGATTAAGCATTCTTTCATGGCTGGCCCTTGTAATCTCTGACAAGATTTGGGGGCCGCCACACATTTTGTACAGGTAAACCATATGAACAAGATTTCATATGGTTTACTCAAGAATTAATATGGGTTTTCCAACTTGGCGGGACACTGTCTAGAACTCAACAAGTTGGCGTCTCACCCTTGCCCAGGAGTAGTCCATAGGCACCGTTGGGGGAGGAACTTCCTGTGCTGGTACGATGGTGCCATTGGCCACCAGTTCGTCATACACAGTCCTGTATTGACAGACACAATGTCACCAAAGAAACAGGACAAGAAGAAAAACCAGACACATGCTTAGACGTGGTCCGTATGAAGACAATGTTGTATGACTCACTTGATGACGTCTCCCAGCTCATCGAAGCTCTTGGGGACGTAGGCACCGGCGTCCCGCAGGGCCTGGTTTTTGGCCACTGCCGTTTCTGAGGCCTGGTTAGCACAGGCTCCCGCATGGCCAAACTGAACCTACAGGGGGCAGCAGAACACATTTGACATCAATCACTAACAAACATTTCGAAAGAGGCAAGACAAAAAAGTTGTCTTTTTAATCCATTTGCTTAAAGGGGTAGTTCGGAATTTTGGACCAGACCTCATTTTCAAGTGAGCCAGTGTGTTATTTATCATTGGAGACCGTTTAACACGTTTCATTCAGTCCTTCTAGTTGTAAAGATCGATGGTGCTAGGCCAGTGCAAGTCGATGGGTAACTGCTAGCCTACCAATAAAAACAGTTTTACCCACTTCACAGTACACCCGAGGCAAATCAATTATAACGTCAGACTATTGATGTAAATGTCTGTGTTGATAGAATAATGTTAGAAATAATACTATCCTTGCATCGAAATTATCACATTACATTTTGGGGGACTACTTTCTCAGCAGCGGCGGAATTTTACTTTGCTCCGGTGTAGCAACCAATTCACTACAGCACAACGTAAACAGAGGAGCACATTCCAGGTAATATCAGTCCGCCACTGCCGTAGCCTGCTTCCAACTACAGGGATTATAAACTAAATGCAATGCAAGTTGTGGCATCCCGCTCTCCACTAGGGGGACCCGGGGCGTAGTGGTGGATGGGGTGTACCGCCTTCTCCCACTAGGCGGTGGGAGAGAGCCCCCTGGTCACCCTGCAATTAAGGTGATGTGGAGCACCTGGGGAGCCTGGCTTAACTAGCCTGTTCCTCCACTCCTTCAGGGCTATTCCCCAGCCAAAGGAGAGACAAGACCCACGTAGCCGGCGCCGTATCGCCCCCACTCGAGTTTCGCAGAGGCCATAGTGGCAGAGTGTATTTCTTGCTTCTCTCTGATTATTGTGAATAAACGCAGAGTTCGGCTTACCATAATCGTTTGGTGTGGTACTTACCGTGTGGAGCCAGACATTTGTGGAACGGGTCACCACAAAGGGTAGTTTTATTTCTAACATTATTCCATCAACACAGCCATTTACATTGATAGTCTGGCGTTATAATCGATCTGTCTGTTTACTATTACTGTTTACAAACTGTATTGGTAGGCTAGCAGTTCCCATTGACTTGCGCTAGCCTAGCACCAGTGATCTCTGCAACTAGAAGGATCGAATGAAACGTGTTAAACGGTCTCCAATGATAAATAACACACTGGCTCACTTGGAAATGAGCTCCGATGTCAAATTCCAAACTACCCTTTTAAAAACCATGTAAAGTCTACATGCAAAGAGACTTACTTAGAGCAACAGATATATTTAAAAAGAAAAAAAGAGAAAGAGAAAAATACACACACATTCCATATAAACGATGACTAAGTCAGTGCTGGGAGTCCAATTCCAACAGTGGCTTAAAATTCCAATCCAACAATGACTTACAATCCCTGTCCGACAGCCGCGCCATAGTCCAATACCAACAGTGAAATCTTTAAATTCCTCTCCATACATTGTGGGGAAACCCCAAACGCACCTCAGAGGAGAACATGGTGGCGCAGGTGCCGATGCACCAGCAGACCACGGGCTTAGTGATCCGTCCCTCCCTGATGCCCTGGCAGATCCTGTACTCCTCCGTTCCTCCAATCTGGAGCCGGGAGGCGGGGGGAGGGAACAAACGTAAGCCAATCAGAAAAAGGTCTCGTTTTGAAACCACACGTTTAAAATGTTTAGAAGCAACTGATCCGAGGCCTAAATGGTTCAGATGAATGCAGTGGGACACAGCTTGTGACGTTAACCGTAGCGTTTTGCAGTTTTGTTGTCTCAATTGATTTTGTCTGTCAAAAAATGTATACAAATATTTAAATAAAAAACGGATTAAATTTTACCTCTCCAAGCACCACGATCATCTGGACCCCTGGTGTGTCTTGGTAACGGAGGACGTGGTCCATGAAGGTGGAGCCGGGATACCTGCACAGGTGGAGTCAGACAGGTTAACTCAACACATTTCTATTTTGCTAAACATCCTCAAAGTTCACTTTGTTGAAGTCAGAAACACAAAGTAAGAAATATAACACGTGAGTGACCATATCATATTTTGGTAAATAAAGCTCAACATGGATGATTAGATTGGATGCCAACATGACATACATTTCCAGTTTTGAAGAAGTGACTCTAAAATGAAAACTAAACGGAATGGCACCAACACATAAATCTATATTGTATTCCCCAATATATTTATAGAAAACTTCCTTCAAGAAGGTCATAATCTAAACCAATACATATGGTCATCGCCATCATAACACAACCTGGTCCACATGTACCCCCCCCCCCAATCTTCCTCATCAGTTTCCATGTCAATCCTCCCCCAACCAATCCCAATCACCTGTCTCCCCCGATGGCCACACCCTCGTAGACGCCGTCAGTGGTGCGGGAGATGATGTTGTTGAGCTCGTTGGACATGCCCCCGGAGCGGGACACGTAGGCCACGCTGCCGGGCCGGTACAGCTTGGAGGCCAGGATGTTGTCCAGCATGCCCCCCGTGTTGCCGATCTTGAAGCAGCCCGGCTTGATGCCGCCCACCTGGGGAGAACACGGCCGCAGAGTGGTCACAACACAACCCTGGGGTCAGAGCTAACTCTATCCAGGGAGCACTCTGTGCAAAACAACAACCCCACAAAGGGAAATGAGACAACAGCACCAAGAAATGGGTGAAAATAAAATATTGAAATGAGGTTTAAAATACATGTAACAACATATATTGTCCATATCCTGTCCAAACTATCACAGGGATGCGTCTTGGAGATGGATCACTTTCTGAACTAAAAATGAATCAACTATCTCCCCCCTCATTTATTAACACACAGTATCCCATCATAACGACGCAAAGGGAGGTTGTTTGAAAAATATGCAAAAATGAATCTCCCAAATGTACGTGGACGGTTCTCTCCCCCCCCAGGTGGTACTGGTGTTACGTACCGTGGCCGGGCCGATGATGGTGACGCCCTTCTCGTCCGCCATCTTGATGATCTTGCGGGTCTGAGCCTCAGGGATTCCTTCAGCGATGATGGCGATGGTTCGGATCTGGGGAGCACGCAGCGTTAGTCACTCAACATGACGCCCTAGCTACTGGAGTATTAGTGGTTATTCATGTGTTGTTCAGTGTTATTTCACTTTAAATGTTAAATATTCACGACACAAATTCAAATGTTTGAATTCAGAAAGTTGCAACTAAGGGTTCTTGCCCGGTTCACACCCCTTATCAATGCCCACTTTTAAAAAAAATTTCAGCGATTCAGGGTCTGTTGGCAGATGCTTGTTGGCAGATAGTGGGTTTGGCTTGGCTTGGATTTAACACCAAGACAATCAGCAAGGATCTAAAATACAGAACTCCTTCTGATGCCATCTAACTGGACTGCATTTCTTAGAGCGTTTTCACGGTTTATCCAGTGGGGGGAGTGGTCACCTGTGGGTGCTGCATGGTTTCCATGGTGCTGTCGAAGGCGGACCGCAGCGAGGCGAAGCTGATGAGGACGTCCACATCAGAGTGCTTCTTCATGGCGTCGTCCATGCTCTTGTAGACGGGCACCAGGATCTCCTTGTGGCCCCAGTAGAACTTCTGCTTGTGGTCTCCACTGCACAACACAACCCATTGACAGTGGAGCAGAAAAGCACATCATGAGAACAACATTCAGGATCCACAAACTACGTCGAACATCCCGCCAGAGTCCTGCACGGGTCAATTTCTTGAGAAATTGAGTCCTGCAAAGTTCAGCACCAGAACCGACCTGTTATCCGTGATAATATCAAAATGAAATCCATGTGCTTAATTTATGTGCTTAATTTTTATCTCGCACTATTGGAGCTCGTATAGCCTACTCTCTTGTGCTCCGCCTCCAACTACGAGATGGTTAGGTTCTTTAATGTCCCCAAGGGGATAATTGTTTTCACACATCAGTCAAGTTGGAGATGCATCAAAAAAAGAATTCAAAAGTCGCGGTAGTGACGCATCAAGTGTCGTATCGTTAAAACACATTTGCAATGAGGTAATGGTAATTTAGACAAATATTTCCCATATTTTTCAATTATGTTTTATTTCAGCAAACTAAAAATACTGTTTTGGTTCTCATCCACTATCCACCCGCAAGGATTTATTTTCCCGCCCGCATCCCCACCTGTGAATTTTAGGGACGTCACAATCCGCCCGTTTTAGTAACTTTTATGCGTGTACCTGACCCGTTGCAGGATTCTGCGTCCCGTGACCCCCAGGCAACTGGTGGGGGCCGGGGTGGAAGGAAGCGAGGAGGACCTACGTGAAGGGGTAGACCATGGCCGCCACCGAAGGCTCGTCCCTGGAGCAGACGTAGTCGAAGTCCAGCATGCCCTGCACCGCCCGGGTCTGCATCCCCCACACGATGGACTTGGTGTGACAGCTGAACAGGGTGGTGGCCTTGGCTGGGAGAGAGACAGAGATCCCAGAGAGATGGTGGAGGAAGGGCGGGGAGAGCAGAAATAAATGAGTGAGCATTTTGGGTGAACAGATGATGAGGGAAGAGAGGGAAGCAACCACAGGACCAAACAGAGCGATGCAGTCAGAGGTGGCTTTTGAGAGAGAAACAGGAGAGTATGCCTCGCTCCAGTGTTTGCATGAGCAACAGCATGAGCAGCTTCACATCAAATTTATCAATACCTAAACAAATCCCACTGCAGTGCAAACCAAAACAGAAAACCTGGAGGCGATCATGACTCCAAAGCAACACACTCCAGATGTTTGTGGAACACCCAAGGGATCAGAGAGCACTCACCCCCCCTGGGTTTCCATGGAAACAACATCTAGAACACACACGGCACATGACAACACTGTAGCAGAAATGGGGATGCTGTATTTGAGGACATTTTTTAGTTATTATTTATTTTATTCTTAATCCTTTTTTGTAATTAAAGGGCCCACATTTAACCATTCCACAGTTGCGATGGATCATCTTAAAAAACAAAATAAACATGAAAGCAATCCATGAACACACAGAATGGCTGTAACCGTTGTCTGGTGTGACTGTGGGCCTTTGCCTGCCATCCAGCCTGCATTCCACCTGGTGTCCATTTTCTGACACGCTTTTAGTTCATGAATTTAAATGATGCCAATGTTCAGCAGTCATGTTTCACTGCCTATAAGTTACAGTAACTATAACTTGCAATCTAAATAGTCCAGGGAATAGAGAGTGATATGGGCCCGTAAAAAGGTTTCTAAAAGCAGACAGGGCTACACACAGTGGAAAAGACGAGACAGAGCCCCTCACAGCACAAACAAACACTGTCTCGCCTGCTAGCATTGCCGTTACTACATTTTAATTTACACTGCAAGCGAGAGAGAGACATGAGCGTAACGTCGGTGTATCAATTCACACTGCCGCCATTTGAATGTTGTATAGGCATTTTCTTTATAACAAGGACAACCACCAAAACTCCCAGAGCAGAGCTCCCGGACTCACGCCGGGGGCTGCACCCCCACCGTCCGCGCTGCCATGCAGCCCACCGGGGGCAGCCCGTCCCGCTAACCGGGGTGCCGGCTGCTCTCCCTAGTTATTGCGATGGAACGCAAAAGTATTGCGAGGAACCGCAAAGGTTGGGTCTAAAAATATTCGCCAACATGTAGGGCTGGGCGATATATCGATATTTGAAATACATCGATACTTTTTCAAACGAGTTATGGAACGAGACGCTATCGTCAACATCGATATAGTTCATTTGCGTGGAAGTTACAGCACATTATTTTTTACAAAAAAAAGCAGTTCTGAGCCGTGCCCGCTACTTCCTCACTCTGCTTCAGAGTCCTGTACGGGTTCGGGTACCCACGGGTAGGCTACCTGACGGTAGGCTACTGTGTCAGACGCGGGTCGGGTCGGACGCCTGAATAGCGCGGGTCGGTCGTGGGTTTTGCGATCGTGCGTGAGACTTCTCCAGTGCTGGATGTTATTCAGGAGTGGAGAAGTCATACTTTTTTTGCACAGCGATCTGAAGCACCACGCCAACACCAGATAGTGTAATTCCCCGACGTTCCATCTAATGGGTCTAATTTTCCTTCGGATGCGGGTCTGGTGTGGAATGTAAATCGCGCTACTGTAGGAACACGGGTCGGATGCGGTTTTAAGTATTGCGGGTACGGATTTGTAAAATAAAGAGCCGGGCCGTGCAGGACTCTGCTCTGCTCTCCCGCTCTGCCTCTGGCTCACACACACTCTGCCCCGGCCCCGCTCGGCCACTCACAACACTTTATTAAATCCCCTTCAGTGCGAAACATGTCCGTCAAACGCATTTACCACATCTTGCTCCGACTGTTTCTGAATGACTCATTTTTAAATGTTTAGCTACCCTGGCCTACGCCCAAATTTAGGAGTGAGTTTGCAATCAGCAAGGCAGGTTAACGAGTACAGCCACACAGGCAGGCTGGAAAGTAAAGCACAGCGGCGCCCTGATGTAGAATGACGAGCAACTGTTATTGCGTCAACAAATATCGATATACATCTTATATCGCCATTCTGCTTGAAAATATAGCGATATGACTTTTGGTCCATATCGCCCAGCCCTACCAACATGGTCGGCCGTGAGACGGGCGTAGAACACTGCCGGGGTAAATCAGTGCACTAGTTTGAATTAAATTCTATCTCTAGCTGAAGTCGGACTTCTGACGGCCGACTAAAAAACACTTCTAATTAGCAGGAAGCACCATATGGATGTCAAAGCAGTTATAACGAGCCTGTGACAATATAACTAGTTTTGGTTCAAATCAAGAAATAATCGTTGATTTGAACTGTCCAATGGTTCTGCAGAAACATCATCGAACTAGAACTAGACGGATCCCTACATGTCAGGGTTTCCCGCAGCACCTTATAGCTTAGGCGGCGGCCTAAGCGACACAGGCTTGCTGTCTTAACGACGACATCCCCCCCAAAAAAAGCATGCGTCTCTCCCCCATCGACAATCTGAATCAGTGGCGCAATACAGCAAAA
>OMLJ01063696.1:0-12174 GCA_900302595.1 Gadiculus argenteus | reverse complement strand
AAGGTCCTGTAATAAACCCAGGGCTATCAAGTTCCGAAGGCAGGCAAGAGTGACATACGAGGCGGGAGACATACGTCTTGGTGACGCGACGGACAGACGGACGACTAACATTCTGAAACATCCATTTACATCCACATTTGCCTCAAACAATGTTAGGCTTACAGCCCATGTAAATAGTTAAATAATGTTCTTGTTCCTTTATTAGTTTGTTACTCTGACCGTTCTGGTTGATATTGTTAAAGGATGTTAGTGAATGATACAGAGCATGGTGCATTTTAAATGGAATCATAAAACAATTGTAACTGAAAATAAACATATCCAAATTACAACCAATAGCTTCAGTCATTGAGGGCAAAAATAGGTCCAGAATTTTTATTTAGTTTTAAAAATCAAGAGTAGGACTGATTTGACTGATTTTAATATTGTTTGCATCCTTTCCTTCTTGTAGTCCATGCTGCCCACCAGCTTTTAAAGTACAATACTGCCACTGGTGGATTTGTATACATTTTATTCACATAATTATCCCTCCCTGCTAGATTGTAGTTCACCGAAACACCCTGAAACAACTTGAGTCTCACATACTTATTCCATCATACACCACTGACAGTGAAGCAGGCCAATGGCAACCAAGCGCGCAGTCCTTCCTCCCTCACTTGTCCACCAGCCGCCACTGACATAGACATAGATTAAAGATAATTTCTAGGATTGTTAGCATGTGTTACAGTGTTGGCACATTGGTGCAGATTCTTGCTATGAAGCGCTGTCATTCTCCCTTCATCGTTTGGAAGTGTGCATGTGTGCGTTGAGAACCACAAAGTCTATGGCCTTTCCTCATTAAACGCTTGTCAAATGGCTCTCCACAGAGTTGTCGGCCTTTCTGTCATACTGCTGGACCCACACACACACACACACGCACACAAATGCAGATTGAATTTAATTCAATTTAATTGACACAGTCAACAACAATTATTTGGTTATCATTTTGCATGATTTATCATTAATTGTGCATAAAATCTCTCATTATTCAAATGGAGCTCTTCATTCTCCATTTGTTACGCGATTCATTCAATACGTAGTTTAAAACTGCATTAGGAATTATGGTTTTACTATACAATTATTTGAAACAGCACGGAATCTGATTAAGATAACTATGGATAAGTGATAGACCACAAGACTAACCCTGTGAGACCCTCGGGCGGCCATGTCCTATATTGTGCAACTGAGACCTTCGGAGGAGACGTAAAACCAAGGTCCTGACTGACTGAGGTCATAAAAGATCCCAGGGCACTTATCGCAAAGAGTAGGGGATTCCCCAGTGTCCTGGCTGAAATTGCCCAACCAGGCTCATTCAATCTGGCCCCCTAATTACCCCCTGTATAATTGGCTGGTTCATTAATCCCCTCAATCTTGGCCTCAAGCTGGTGTGTGGTCAGCTTTCTGGCGCAGATTGGCTGCCGTGCATCACCCAAGTGGGTGCTACACACTGGTGGTGGTGAGTGAGGTCCCCCCTTCCACTGTAAAGCGTCTTTAAGTGTCCAGAAAAGTGCTATATAAATTAAATGAATTATTATTATTATTATTATTATTATTATTATTATTATTATTATTATTATTATTATTATTATTAAAAAACGAAAAAGAGCTATATTTAAAGAAGTGGAGATACCTCTGACAGTCTCTTGTTCACCTTTGTGGTCAATAGAATGAATGTAAAGTCTGTAGGCCTTTTTAATAACAGAAAAAGTACAATTTCCTTTAGGGTTCCATGAAATATCTGCCATGCATTGCCTTGGATTTACATTCTGATCTTCTGCCCGGACTTTTGTAGGGCCTTGGAGTTCTCATTAAACCTTGCCTGCTCTTTTATACTATACATGATGTCCTTGTGGCCAACGGTGGATCTGACAGATAGTATTAAAACAAGGGAAGAACGTCTTCCTGGTGTTAAAGTATAGGGCAGCAGCAGTAAATGGCAAGACGTAAAAACCTCCTGAAAACTTCACAGCCCTAATATCCTTTTCTAGCGTGGACCCACTTTATCTGGCTCTGGCCAAGTTGCCCTGTTCCCCCTTTTAATGTGTCCTCTGCCGTTACCTGGCTACTGTTAAAGAAGGTTCTGCTAGATGTGATTCAATAAAAAAACATTTATATAGAAGCACTGACAATGAGACATCTTCTAATTACGCAATTACATCACATCATAGATCACAGATCACTATTCCTCAAAGTTGACATTAAAGCTGTAAACCTGGAAGTAATGCTGGATTTGGTTTTATTCAGTGGACAAGATTTGTGTTTTATTCAAATAACATACACTGTACTAAATGGTGTGTGTGTGCGCACGTTTTGGAAGTGTGTGCATAATGCTTGCCCTTCTTCATTAGATACTGCCCACTTGAAACGTGTCAGGTTTTTTAAGTGAAAACGGTTTGGAGAGAGAGAGAGAGAGAGAGAGAGAGAATTCTAGGAACGGACCGTAAACCAACCTGAACAGGGCTACAGTAGAAGATGGAAGAAAGAAGGAGATTGCATGGAGTTCAAAAAAAAACCCAGCAGCCAGGAATGGTGTTGATCCACAGCCGCCCCAGATCAGGTGGGGAGGGCTGAAGGCCAGCGTTCCTCACAGTGTGCTGCTCCTCATAGCGTGGCTGGTCATGGCTATTACACAGGAGGCGTCCAGGGCTTCTTAGAGTGCAGGAGAACAGCATGCCCAGCCCTGCTGTCAGTGGCGGCTCCAGCCCCATCCGTCCAGGGGCCCTGGGACTCCATTACGCCCTGACGGACAGGGATGGAAAACCAATCGCGTGGAAGTGGGGACAAGAGGCGAGGCAATGTATTGGCTGTAGGTGTTACACCGACAGGCAATCTGCCATGATGAAGAGGCTCTCTCCTGCCCTGCGGCCCTTCAGGGGGCCCTCACCGTGTCCTCCAAGCGTCCCCTTCAAGCCCCACCGCACCCAGCCTCACGCGCCCCGCGTGAGGCCGTGTCGTGTGACCAAACGGAACAGATGCCCGCTGCACGCGTCATTTTAATTTTTTTTCATTCACGCCTCTGGGTTTCTTCCACCCCCCTCTCTCTCTCTCTCTCTCTCTCTCTCTCTGCCTCAATCTGTAGTGACGTCCCCCCTCTCCCACACCTTCACACCTATGACTGCCTGTCTCACACCACTCCCACCAGAGGAGACGAGGGGATTGAGACGGGAGTCTCGGGATGTCATTTGAGATGTTCTTTAGGTCCAGCAGGTTTCTGTCGGTTCAACGTTGTTTGTTTTCTGTTGCAGAATCAGTGGCTCAGCGACGTTGAAGGCCGGGAGGCTCACTGTGTAGAACCCCTTCCGCACGGTCAGACCTGTAGTCTGACGTAAGGGGGCGTGACGGGTTAGTGCTGTGTGCTCTAGTGAAACCCGGAGTAGTATGAAGAGCCTTTGAGGGAAACTAAGATACTTATAGATACTTTCAGAAGCACAAGACGTTCAAGGGCTGCAAGAATGGAGATCCTCGTCTCCATGGGGCCAGAGAGACAGTGTTTTAACATTGATCGCTGCTTGCATCTAGGCTCCTGCGACTCATTTCTGGCCCGTGTGTTAGGCTGACACACCACACGGCGCCTCAGGACATATGTTTATATTTCACTTCTTCCAATTTCCTTGCTTTTTACCCCGCTCAAGATTCCCCCACGGTCACTTGTAAAATGTTTTGCATCTTTTATTTTATCTAGCCTAGTCTAGTTTATTGCTAATTTAGCAGGTCTGGGCATTGGATCCAAGGGTCGGGAGATTTTCATTTATTGAATTGACTCGCATATTTATAATCCTGATATTTTTGGGGAATATCTTAAATACGTTTTGTGTGTGTGTTTATTTATGTATGTATACATTTTTGTGTGTGTGTGTGTGTGTTATATATGTATGATCATACATAAATGCATAAATACATAAACACACACACACACTGTGTGTGAGTGTGTGTACCTACGGGTGTGAGTACATGGGTTTGTGTGTGTGTCTTTGAATGGGTATCAGTTTGTCTTCCCAATCGTGTTTTTCAGACAGTGCTACAAATGCAAGCTGTACTGCAGCAGGTCATTAGGGGAAATCATCCTGCACAATAACACAAAAGCAACAACAATGAATCGATCCACACACTCGCTTGTGTTGGTGTCGTAGGAAGCAGAAGTATCTGTCTTTTCATCTCAATATGTACAAGTGACCCCTGCGGTTATAATATTTCTTTGAAATGATCGATGGAGGGAATCCAATACGCTAGCGTCGCACCCGTTAACCTTCACCCAAACTCTCATTCCCGTCGTGCATGCTCTCAGCATTCAGCCCTGCGTGCTCCCGAACACCCACTCTATACACACAGAAAGAACACGGGCCGACGGGCCGGCGCCAGCTCAGGGGAGGGATGCTCGCAAAAACTGTGAGGGGTGCTGCGGGGGGCTGACTGTGTCTGTTGTTGTCTTCTGACTTGTGTGCCGTAGGTGCCGTACGTGAAGGTGGCTCCCGAGGACATTCTGAAGGTCCAGTTCCCCCGTTTCACCACGCTGGACCTGAGGCCCACCAACACCGACATCAGCCTGGCGGTGGCGGGCCTGCTCACGTTCTTCAACAGTACCACCGCATGCCTGATCTGTGCTCAGTCCGACTGTAAGTACCTGTCTAGCGCACACACGCACTCTGGTCCACAGAATGCTGCCCCGGGTGATCCTATAGGTGGTGGTCACGCCCTGTAATCAACACGCCGCACACCGCAGGCGGCAGTAGCTCAGGTGGTAGAGGGAGTTGGCTGGTAACCGCAAGGTTGCTGGTTCGATCCCTCCTCCAAGCTGAGTGTCGAGGTGTCCCTGAGCAAGGCACACAACCCGAACTGCTCCTGACGAGCTGGCTGTCGCCTTGCATGGCTGACGCCGATGTGTGAATGTGTTTATGATTGGGTGGTCAATGATCGCAGGCGTGGTGATTATAGGAACGTTTTGTTATTGTTGGTGTATGGAATATTCATGCCTTTTCACCACTGTTGTGTATTAATGTATATTGAGGTAAACTGCAGATGGTTGATTGACTGCGTGATACACGTATCTAAACTGCGAGCAAGCAGACATGCTGACAAACACACACACACACACACACATTTACACTTACGCAACAGGTGCTTTGGCAACAGATGTAGGGCCATGTTGACACTGTGGGCCACACACACACACACACAAACATGCACCGGCGGCGAGCAGATGCTATGATGCACGGCTGCGTCACCGCACCTTGCAGCATGAGCAGTATTGTAAACATTGGGAAAATTAACGTGAATGATGGTATTTCTCCCTCTGCCTGGTCCTCGGTTATCTTCGTTCAGAAAAACAAAACAGTGACTTACTAAACGTCTCTCCCTTCCTCCCTTGTTCACACACTCGTCTTCAAACCACACCTGCTGCTGAGTGTGTCACGGTGTTGGAAAAAAAAAAGCGAATCAAAATAATTAGTGGCAAAGGCGACCGCCACCGGAGCCATCTTGTGATCAGACTCACAGATACTTGTTGCTAGTTAGCTGTGAAAAAGTGGGCGACTTTGGGATGAAAGAAGGAAGAAGATCCCTCCTTCTGATGCTTGATTCTTTCTTTCTTCAAAATGAAGAGGGAGATTACGTATGGGCTCGTTCCCACCCTCTCGTTGCCTTGTCAGGAGTAATTACGAGTCTTCGGACAAAGTCACAGCGACCCAAGGTGGCAAGTGCTGCCCTCTTCCTCCTCATCAGCCCACGGCTTTGATGGGAGAAAAGAGTCCTGAGATCAGAGTCCGTCTGTCTGTCTGTCTGTCTGTCTGTCTGTCTGTCTGTCTGTCTGTCTGTCTGTCTGTCTGTCTGTCTGTCTGTCTGTCTGTCTGTCTGTCTGTCCCTCTGTCTCACTCTGTCACTGTGTGTGTGTCTGTGTGTGTGTGTCTCTCTCTCTCTCTCTCTCTCTCTCTCTCTCTCTCTCTCTCTCTCTCTCTCTCTCTCTCTCTCTCTCACACTGTGTGACTCTCCCACACTCTCCCACACACTGTGTGTGTGTCTCTCTCTCACTGTGTGTGTGTGTGTGTGTGTGTGTGTATGTGTGTGTGTGTCTTTCTCTCTCACTGTGCGTGTCTCTCTCTCTCATTGTGTGTGTGTGTGTCTCTCTCTCTCTGTCAGGCAGGGCACAGATGGCCATGCAGTGCTCTGAACCAAGCCATCCTTATCCTTTCAGTTCCTCTCCAACTCCTCACTGATCAACTCATTGTCAACGCTCTCTCAGTGGAGTACTTTGGATTTTTCAGAGTGGATTGTGTTTGTGTTTGTTTGCTACACATTTGCTAGAGTGCGGGTAAAAGCAGCATCTTTTTAATTAATTTATACATACTTAACTAGCAATATGTGAAACCATTAGGACATTTCTGTAGCAGTATAAAGAAATTGATAGATGTTTTCTGAACACAAATCATTGTTAGCGGGTTCTCAGCAGAAACCTGGTTTATTGAAACTTTATATTTGCCAATAGATAAAAAGAAGCATAGCTCAGCTCTACAATGACTAATACTGGATAACAACCACAGGGGTCATGAAACACACCATTAGTATTTCCTCTCAGGAGTATGAGAAGCTGTCACTCACTCATCCGACTGACATTTCACCCCATGGAGAAGACGCGTGCGCTGCGATGACAAGGAGCCGCACTGAAGGAGTTCAGCCTCTTAGGCATATCCTGTTCATATCCTGTTTAGAAATGTCTGGAGAAGAGCTCCTGCATGGCCACCGCTCTGCCGGTTGGCTCCGTATTGTGTCTGTGTTGGCTGTTGACTGTGTGTGAAACCCACTTAGGGTAAAATGAAATAAACAGAAACTGAAGAAAAGTTGGGTAAAAACAAAGCAGGGATGAATGGAGACAGCAGCATCAAATTGGAAATGAAAAAGTACAGTAAGAAAACCCAGAAACAAAGAGAACTCTCCCCAATAGATTATTGTGAAGGTTGAATCGGCCTCGGGAGCGCTACTGGGGTGTGGGACGTGTAGGACCATGCTGGAAGTGTAATTCCAGCCACAGGAAGAAGACAGGGAAAGACACTATTGTTGTGATGGTCACCCCTGCACCTTTGATGATTCCCCTTTATAGCTGCTAATGGCAGCTTTTCCTAGAAAGTGCATTGTGTGCATGTGCAGTGTATGTGCAGTGGCGTATATGTTTGTGCAGTGGCAGTTCTACAGTGAATTGCGTACTATTTGTCAGCGCGGACTGCATGCCTCACGCTCCCTCTCCCCTTTCTCCTTCTCACACGGCACTTCTCGTGTGCACGGCACGTCTGAAGCAGGGGCGCCTACAGGGGGCGCCAATATGCCAATTCAACAGTATGGTAGTTCATAGTGCTCGCACCGCCCCCGGTGAGCGCTTTTGCCGCCCCCCAACAGATGCCGCCCCGGGCGGCTGCCCGTATTGCCCATGCCTAAATCCGCCACTGTGTGTGTGTCTGTGTGTACGCTTGTGCATCCACGCTTTTGTACTTCTTTGGTGTGCGTGCGTTTGTGTGTGTGTGTGTGTGTGTGTGTGTGTGTATGCCTGTGTGCGTCAGCCTGCTTGTGTGTGTGTGTGTTTGCCTGTGTGCGTGTACGCCTGTGTATGTGTGTCTTTGTGTTTTAACAAAGTCTGTGTTCAGCAGTGGCATCAGCGGAAATTTCACTTTGGGCCTCTCTCCAGCCCCCTCTCCAGCCCTCTCCAGCCCAACCTTCGCTGTGTGCCTGCAGACCCCTCGGTCAGCTGATGCTGGCTGGCCAGTATCTCCTCGCCATGCACTGGCCTCATTAATCACCCAGTTTGGTGACAGCCTAATAGAGCGTGGCCGATTCATGAATATTTTCGTGCCACGACTGTGGAGGCATCGGGGGTGAGGTGGGGTGGGAGGTGGTGGAGGGGATGGAGGTGGTGGATTTGTGCCCAAAGGCAGGGGCCGAACCAGGACATTAATCTAGCAAGCCTGCTGTCCCTTGTTGGAGCCAGTGTACTAGCAGCAGCTGTACTGTAACTCTTCCGGCTGAAGCACACAGGTAAGCACATGACTAGTGCAGCTCAGCGAAGGGCTCGTTGTTCTGGATGAAGAAATGTAAATATATCTCATGAAAAGATATGTCTGGCGTACCTGCACTTGTGCTAGCAGTGTGGGGGGGGGGGACAACCTTAATGATGTGATTAGTGTCCCTGCCAGGAAGTACAAGAAAAATACCCGGCACTCATGTGTAACTGTTTCAAACAGTTAGGAACACCTCTCTTTTTCACAGCACTTAGCACAGACAAAAATATAACAATATATATTAATATATATATTATACTCATCAATCTTACCCCATAAATATACAGCTGTACAAATTAGTGAACATATTTCCAAATAGCAAGCAACGACTGCTTTGCTAGGCTAGCAGTGGCAGATTAAGGTGGTCATTGGCCCCTAGGCTACTATTTGTGTGAGGCCCCCTTACTGGGCATGCAAAATAACTTAATTTAAACAAAAAAATAACAAAAACAAAAAAAACGTAGTTTAGTGGCATGTTAGAAAGCGTTTAAGGAATATTACATGGCACATACTTTGGGCGCACTGGCATACACCCATTGAGACAGCCTCTACTAAAACAGCAATGATAGAGAAACAAGTGTGAATTCGCTATAGTTGCCGCGACCACGTATTTCTGTGGAACCGACCTATCTACTGACCGACAGAGCGAGCTAAAAAGGCATTCACATTCATATCTGCAAGCTGGTAACAGCTTTTAGCTTTCTAACCCAAGAGATAGGCCTACAACATGCAATACACAACACCCTGTTTTACTCAGGCAAAATCACAACATCCTTACATAGACACAAATCAAACAACTGTGCAATACTCAAATAAAACAAAGCCATACAAATGCAATAAACACAGTAGCAGGACATAATAACAGAAATAATGACACAGCAGCATAATCATAAATGCATATTCTTACTCTTTAGAAGTTGTTCTGAACTCCTTATGAGGCTGGTAAAATCAGATTTGCGCAGAATATCGCTTTCAATGGACAGATCAGAGAAGTCTGTTTTGGCCCATCAGAGATCTGAAAAATAGTGCTCCCTGCTGGCATTGGTTACAGGCAAAGTCATAAATAGTCAAGTGCAATGGAAACACTTGAGCTTTTCTTTTTTTCGACATTTCGCTGCTATGCTATCCAGTAGTCGTGACATAGTAACAAAATTTACTTTAAGAACTGGCCATATGACCCTTCTACCCAATCAGCTGCTTCGTTTTGTAATGTTTCTTGTTATGATCCAATTAGGGGTCACATTTTTTTTTTTTTTTTTTTTATGTAAATAGTCTGGCCAATCCAGGGTCCTTGCAGATGTGGGCCCCTAGGCTGCAGCCTAGGGTAGCCTGTGCATTAATCAGCATGCTAGCTTTCTAGTGTCTCAGAATCTCTTCTACTGCTTCCGACTCTCTGGTCAGCCTGAAGCACGTTCCCTCAACAAACTGCACTTCACCTGCTAATGCTACCAGTAAATTGTAATCAGAGGGAATCAAGTGAAAGAGATTTCAACCGGATAGTGTGTTTGTGTGTGTGTGCGTGCGTGGGCGTGTGCGTGCGTGCGTGCGTGCGTGCGTGCGTGCGTGCGTGCGTGTGTGCGTGCGTGTGCTTGTGTGTGTACACCTTGAAGAGACCGGTATGTGGAATGTATGCGTGAGAAGATGGCCAGAAAGGATAGTGTTGCGCAATTGTTACACTATAGTGACATAACACAAGAGGATGTGCAGCTTGATTCAGACGTTTCAGAGCTGCCAGATGGTAGTCCTGCTGCTGTTGTAAAGCTATATTTAGCACACGTTTAGAATCATTGTATAACAGTTCTAAAAAAAACAGGCAATACTGATTGTATAAAAGTTCAAACATAAAATGCTAAAAAACAGTCTGGTGTGAATCAAAGCAAACAAAAATCCTAGAATAGTACTAAAGACTGGTGGGGAGACAGTTTAGAGCGAAAGTGCTCCAACACAGAAAAGGCACGGGCCCCCTGTAGCTCTTAGTTTAGGCAGAGGGACAGCCAAGAGAGTTTTCCCCTCTGATCTTGATCTTATTTTGAGAGGTTTCCCCATATATGAGATGTAAGAGCCAGACCATGTAGTGCTTTAAAAGTAATTAAAAGGATTTTAAAATCAATTTCTTGCTTTGCTTGGCAGCCAATGTACGGACATCACTGACGCTTTGGAGTGATGTGACATCTAAGTCTGGACTTAGTTAAAGCCCCGATTGAGGCAGATATAAATTATGTCATGGGTAGAGCTAATGTCAGCACTTTGGAATCCGGGAACGTATTTTAAGGGATTAGCTAGATCAAACAGCAATAAAGACCTCTTCACAAAAAAAATGTTTTCATTAAGGTTAAATCCTTTTAGACGCATGACTTTGACTGCCCAGATCTATGCTAGTGAATGGCTCCCCAGAGCGTCTGTTTCCCTGTTATTTATGGGGCTTCCTCCTCGCTGGAATCGAACATGGTAGTGTCTATTTTGGGGCAGAAATGTGTGATATCTGAACACAAACCATTATGGGCGATAATGGGGGATTTGCTGATATTTCACTTGACTTTCATTTGACGTTTTTGACGGGAGATTACGTCCAATGTATTATTTTCTAAGAGTGTGTTGAATATTTTAAGTTGATCAGTATTTGACCTGTTAGTAATTTATAGAGAATAGCTTTTAAGAGGTTGATTACAACCACCTAAGTACATTATTTTCCATGGGATAGCCTGGAGTGGTTTATTATGTTTATCACAGTTACCAACATTTATAAGATATGAATAACTATCTATAATATTGGGTTTTTATCTACTTATTCAGCTGAAATTAATATATTTTTCCATGGGGCTTTGAGCATATTGTTTTTGCGTTGTTAAGCAAAAATCTTGTCAATAGTTGTTGTTGACCGTTGTCTTTATTGTTAGATTTGTTGCACATTGATTGAACTGTTAAAAGTCATAGGTGTCCCGTTATCTAAGGGCTAATGTATAGAACGTCGGTCATTATCGGGAAATAATCCACAACAGGGTGAACAGGACACCAGCAAGTCACCGAAGCGGAGGTGTCTTGCTTGTCTTGCTTTATTTCCCGATAATGACCGGCGACATTCTATATTTTATCCCACTTATAAGTGGTGAAAAATATTTCACCACCGGAAGTCGGGAAGGACTATGCAAGTGAACGTTCCACAGCGGAGCGTTACACAGCGTTGAGAAGAGCTGTGTAATAATTTAGAATAACACACAACCTTGGAATGTTATTGACCATCAAGAATCAAGTATTTATCAACACTGCTGTCAAATGAAACACAGTGTTCCACAGGGAACGAAAAGTGCTGTCATTCTTCAGGTGCGATGTCCTTAGAAAACAATGTATCCGCTATTGTTTTGAGTCTGGAACAAACAAGTTTCCTTATGCTGTGCAATCCAGTCATTCATATTAATGAGGCATTGCCAACCTCTATAAAACAAATGTGTTTCCCAAAAGTAAAGTCCCTGGTGACAAACACATCATTGCATAACACAAGGCATAAGGCGCATAGCATAAACTAGACGGCTCATTCAACAAAACACATAGCAGCAACCATACGGCCTGCTGCTAATCAACAATTATGACAAGTTTACCAAACACATCAGAGGAATGATCAAGGAACCGAGTCAGCACGTCCACACTGAACCATGCACTGCACAAGTTCCATTGATCTGTTATACATTGGAATAATCTTTACCTATAGGCTGAGTCTCCCTGCTGGGCTGGACACAACATGAAAGAGATAAGCAGGGACAGACCAAATTATCTTTATTTGCACAGCTTGAAAAAGACATACCGTCTTGGGTATTGGTAATGGCCTGCTTTCCCTGGCTTATGTAGAAAATATGGATTTAGAAGCAGGATAATGATGAGGCATGACATTTTCCATTTTCTGAATGATGCAAGGTTACAAATTGGGTCTTGGGTAATTCTGTTGAGATCAAGGCCCTTGGGTGTTTAACCGGGGCTTTGTGTTTTGTTTTGTCTGTGTGTGTATGTGTATGTGTATGTGTGTGTGTGTGTGTGTGTGTGTGTGTGTGTGTGTGTGTGTGTGTGTGTGTGTGTGTGTGTGAGAGAGAGAGAGAGAGAGAGCGAG
>OMLJ01063656.1:0-11134 GCA_900302595.1 Gadiculus argenteus | reverse complement strand
AGCTGGACCTCATTCTGCAGTAGGTACATCGCCTACATACATATCTCATGATTCTAAAATATTAATTATGACAAGAATAGAGGCTTAATGACGCCTATTTAAGATTGTCAATGCCGAGGAGTTGGTCACTGAAGTGATCATTACCAATTTGATGAAAGTGTAGTCCAGAAATCTGGACTACAAGTTTTTATAGCCCAATGAAACGAACGATATTGATTCTTTTAAAGACCATATCCAGGTAGACCTATACACCGTGAAGATAAATGGCCCTTAAGTAACACAGAATCAACCAACAGGTTCTGGAAGTTGTGTGCAATATAATTTAATTGTATCACCGGACATTGATCTGTGCCTATTATTATTTTCGTTGTGGAGTGAAGGCTTAATGGTTGATATTTTCGGTCTACTGAGCTAATGGTGCGTTTTATTTACCTCGGATCTCGGACGTCCGAGGAAATTGCCTAGCAACACGCTGGAACACGCCCCTTTTCCTCGGATCTCGGAACCCTTTCTCGGTTGAACTCACAGGAGACCGAGCATAATAAAACGCTTGAAGTGTAGAAGTGACGTCACAGCCGAGATCCGAGACGAGATCCGAGTTCTAATAAAACGCACCATAAGTTAATTAAATTATTGCTATAATAATTGAGGGTGTAGTATGCAAGGGTGTAGTACCTACTATTATTATTATTATTATTATTATTATTATTATTATTATTATTATTATTATTATTATTAAAATCGAAGTTATTTTCTATCCAATTCCACATCTCTTGAACAACAATGTGGTGGAACCTCAAACACAGATTATCCTATATATTTTATGATGTTAACATAATGCACAACATGCACACTCTAATTAGTCTGATTGGGCTGAATACAGAACACCTGTTTGTATTTGTCATGCAAAACTTTCCTGTTTCACTTGACAGTCCTTATAAATAGTGAGAGCAGGGCAGGGAGAAAGTATAGTCGATTGGGCTGCTCACTCTCGCGACATGGGTCCTTACAGCAGGTTTGGCCCTTTTGATTATATTTCTTTGACTTTTGATACAGCTCCTCTAATTAAATGTCTTTGATATAAAATGTATTTTGATGTTTCAGATGGCTGGTCTTGTGCCTGATATTGGTTGTAACCATACAAGCAGAAACAAAGCCCTCTATAAGTATGCACTAGTCTTTCAAGTTATCCAATCGTTGTCGATCCATGTCTGGTTCTTTGCTGTGTAATTCTGATCGGTGGTCTGTGTTGTTCTCTAGGTATCCAGGTAGAATGTCTAGGAAATATAATGCGTGTGACTGCTGGTCCACTCAGCCTTCATCTTCTGGAAGTTTCTGTTGGTTACAGTAAGTTGGATCTCAATCGAGTATTTTGGCACTGCATCTGGAGATGTGTGACTACATCGGATGTGTCCTTAGATAATTCCATCATCCCCCTTACCCAACGCCTGGCATCTCAATGTGGCATCAGCCTGTGGAACCACCCGGGACACATCGAGCTCTACGTCTCTCTGCAGAACTGCTTTGCTCACAATGTGGTAACGTTGACCGTTAAAGTCCTCTCCTGACTTGTAGTCAGTATCAATTGTTGGGTGGCTGTATTCAGATGTAGATAACAATCAGCGTTCTCTAATGTATTGCTGCAGGAAGATAGAGAATTCACCACCTTTCTCAATCTACGGGTCTATGGTGCCACGGATGAGGAGGAGCAGGTGTACCATGTATCTGACACGTGTCAATATCCCGCATGGGCATCCCGAGAAATAATCTGTGACCCCGACTATATGGAGGCAAGTGAATGCAGAAGGCTCCTGGGGGGGCGACACACGCGCACACACACCAAGGACACATTGGGGGAGGGGGGGGGCACATAAAGGCTGACAAGGCGAAACTTGACATTGCCAGCTGGAGTGATGTCTCTGCATGGCCACTTACTTTAGCCTGGCTTTCTTCTTTCTAGGTGTCTGTGAGGAGGGCGCTTAGAGATGATTCCCCACCTATTCACTTCTCCCCTCTGGATGTAAAGGAGAACAAGCAGACTGACCCTCGGAGATCTGCTGAACAAATGGTCTGTGAGCTGTGAAATATGTCTGTCTAAATTGTCCAATGAGTTTGACTGATGTGTGCTCCCTAGGACTGGCCCAGCAGCGCCTTCCAGATTACAGCCATTGTGTTCTTCAGCCCTGACGAGAGACGCATGAGTGTGACTCAGGCCGTGGGAAAAGGCTATGGGGTTACAAGCGGACATAAACGATTTGTTGTGCGAGGTTCTCCGTCTGCACCAGAGACCTACCAGCGAAATGTAAGCAAGCCTGATTCCTTGGTTTGGAATGGGGTGTATCAAAAGCTACGTCTTTATGACACTAGGGGGTTTCTCTTTACCTAGATAGAAAGGTGATGCCGAGTAACAAACAATACTTGCCTTTTGTTCCGGTCTAGGCAATCGGATAATGGGATATCTTCATAATCCAACGATTATTGGATTATTATAATCTAAATTTACCACTTGATTTACTTAAAGGCTTACCATTTTTAACTGGATGCATAGCAACTTTAAGAATATTCACGGTCAACTATAAGTTTGACTGTTCAACTGAAAGGAATGCCCAATATAAATTACAATATTGTAAATGAATGTGTTGTCCTTGGCTTTTTACAGGTGGCCGGGGTACCTATGACTATCCTTCACACATCAACCATATTTGAGAAGAAGTGGATAGCTTCTCAGATTGACACTGCAGTAGCCTGTCCGACAGGTCAGTTGGTTTATGTGACTTGTGCTCTGATCTTGTATGATTTGAAGGAGAGTAGAAGGCAGTAAGATCTTGAAACTGAACAACCTAAAATATGTTTACTTTTTACTTCACACAACTACTGAATTCCCTGACTAGATTACAGAAAATATTTCTGACCCTACACTCAAACATGGCTCTCAAATTAGGAGAGGACTAGAGAACCATTAATACTAACTTGGTTAGTAACTTGGTTTCTGTGCAGGTGGCTTCTCCGTCGAGGACGACACAATCTCCTGGTTTATGCCCAGGCACATTGACCCACTCATCTCCGCTGACGGATTCAAGCTGTTGGAAGTGCATATGGGTGTAAATGGCCAGAGGCTGGATGCTGACGAGATGGCTGCCCGGCAATACGCTCTAATCATCAATGATGTGCACATCATCACCACAATACCTGTGGGGGCCATTGGAGGCTACATGACGGTTTGTTTGACACGTTTAACCCAATTAGAATTGTCTTTCACAGGCAGGTGTAAGTAACTCCCTGAGGGTTATTTTAAGGCGAGCGGAACTATATGTCTACTGTGAAACATATATAAATCCCTTGTGCAGAGCGCCGTTAAGGACAACGAATACTACACATCGTACAAGATTGCGCCGATGCTCGAGTTGCTGTGGGCTGAGGACATGACTGGCGAAGTGACGAGATACAAAGTCCTCTTCTCAATCACTACACCGATGGTGCACATGCATCCACAATTTATTGACAGTGAGTGCTCTGGCATCGGTTTGCTCCTTGTGGGGAAAAATGTAATCGCTCCCTATACATCCAAGCCCGTAATGCACCTCCTCCGCTGTTTTCCACCCCCAACACAGATACTGTGCAGAATGAGCACTTGTTCAGGGTGTCTCTGGGGCCTTTTGCGGCTGACGTGCTGCTGTTGAACATAACCCTCTCCGGCGTGGTTCTGTCTGTGGCCGAGTGCAACGCCAGGGGCTTTAGTATTCTGGAGCTGGACTCCCAAAACAGCTTCAAGACCTTCACGCTGCAAGTACCCTTCACAGACTCCCTTGTGCAGAGAACTGTAAGCTTCCAAGTTTTAGTTATTTTAAGCTTGATTTGATTATTTAAGCAGAGCAACAACCTAATTTTGTGTTTTATCTTTAAAATAGAACGAAGAGGGAACGACCCTCTATTCTCTTCACTTGGTCTTCGGCCTGCAGGTTTTGCACGATTTATCTCCGCTTGCTTACGCGGTGGCTCTGGATTCTAGGGAGGTTGATCAAGGTGCGCTCTAGCAGAGAAGATGCTTTAGCCAACAAATGCAAATCAACTCCATTGCTTACCATTTAAAATAATAATAATGCTAACATTATTAAATGGACCACATAAAATCCTATCTATATAGAGGGATGGGGAGATGTATATCGCCGATCTACAGTCAAGTTTCTGTATCAATTTCCGTATGTGCTTCACATGCAGTGGCTCCCGTGCTGTCTGGTAGCTGTGCTCATCAGAACTTTGACATCATGGTGAAGTATGGGACGCCTGATTTCCATTTTCAAATTGTTTTGGGCAAACTATGGCTGACCCCGACCCTCGCTCAGCAATACGGCCTGACTGACCATGGAACGCATATCGCTTTTGCTGTGCCGTTTACAGACCAGAGTGCAGTATTTGAGGTATGGGCCAAATGCTTCCCAGCACTGTGGTTGCATATCCTTATGTTGCTCCTCGTGGCTATAAATGCTAACCATAATTTGGTAAATTTCCCCCTTTTCCCAGGTGATTGAACATTCTAATATCAAGAGCAGGCTAGATATGGCTCTGCGCTATCCACAAACCAGTGAGGTGTTTCAAGCATTTTCGATCTCTTGCAATTTTCCCTCCATTCTAACAGGTTGGTTAAAAAAGTAATACAGGAATGGTTTTAAATCGGACAAAACGATCCATTCTGAATTTTTATTTTATTTTTTTTAACCGTTCAGAATGCTATCCAAATGGCACAATGACTGCAATGGCAGTCAAGTTTGAGTCTGTCCCTACAATGAACCTCAGTCAGCTGACTCTCAACGACCCCACCTGCAGCCCAGTCTACACCGACGACCGTTTTGCCTCCTTCGTCTTTTCTGTCAACTCCTGTGGAACCACCAGAAAGGTAAAGGCCCTCGGTTTACTTTTGTAAATTCTTTAGGTGGTACACTGACTAAGCTTGCATGCGTCTCGTTTTTCTTCTTAGTTTCTACCCAATGTGTTGCTGTATGAGAACGAGATCTCTCTCCCAGAGTCAATGACTGGGGTAGATGACCCTGAATACGAGTGAGTTTTACAATGAATACTTGCTTAACTATTGGTTACCAAAATGCATGCAAGACCTCAAGTAACCCGGACCGTTAAAGGACTGCACGCTGCTAGGCATGGTGGTCCTCGTTCACTGCTGGAAGTGTGTATTGATCTTTTACCTCTTTATAATCACTTGGGCAGGTTGAAGGTTAAGTGCTACTATGCTTACAACACCACAAACTCTCTGAGCTTCATCGCCGCACGTGCAAACAATGAGCCGTATGCAGCTCCTGCGGGAGGCGGCCTGGAGGTGGTGATGCGCATGGCTTCAGGTCGGTTCCTCCTAGATGCCTGGGGCTCTCCCCCTTTTATCCTCATGCGTGTTGATGAGCAGACCGCTGTTAAATCACTAAATCAAAAACAGATTTTTCTAATAAGTTACTGCATTCTGGTTTAACAAATATGAGACTCTTGATAGACAAACCTAAAGATACTTTTTGAATGACACCCACACTAGAGCCCTTTTACTTGTGTTGTCCTCCTACTTTACAAGTGTCTATTACTGATGGCGTAAAATGTAATGCTTTGATGCCTTTTGTGTTTAAGATGAATCCTACACAACGTTCCATGGACCTGAAGACTACCCTATCCCAAAATACCTCCAAGAGCCTTTCTTTTTCGAGGTGGAGCTGATGTCCACCAACCCCCAGGTGTCATTGGAGTTGGAGAACTGTTGGGCAACACTGACGGCTGACAGTGCATCTCTACCCAGATGGAATCTTATTATTAATGGGTGACTGAACATCTAGAACCAAAAAATGCATTTTTAAATGTTAGTATCTGGGGAACATAGACGCCAAGCCCAGGGCTGTTTAGTGTTTTTATTCAGTTGAGGATATAATGGGATGGCTACAGTGACATTAATGTTGCAACAGTTTTGAAACTGTGATCTGTAGGCAATGATGGGAGTGCCATCTGAGGATAACGGCAGTATAATTCTTTCTTTGAAATGCCTCCAGATGTCCAAACCTACTGGACCCAAACAAGGTGGTGTTCCATCCCGTCTACGCTGACTTCAGAGTGCAGTTCCCCTCCCACTACAAACGCTTTGAGGGCCAGATGTTTGCCTTTGCCATGGACCAAGATTACTTGAGTGATCAGGTAACTCATCAAAACGTTAAGTGTTTTGTTTTTAAAGAATCATTTAATTGCAACAAATGTCCCTCTTGTAGCTATTTGTCCATTGTGACGTAGTGCTCTGTGACGCCAATAACATGATGGATGGGCCATGCAGCAGCCAGTGTTCAAGTCAGGGAAATGAAATCGTTGGTATGTTTGACTAAGATGACAGAATTTGCCAATTGTAATTTCTTCACTACTAACCCTCCATGATTTTGACAGGTCTGCAACGTAAAGGTCAAAACCCTGTACACAGTTCCAATGAGTTGTCTTCTGGAGCCATTTCTATAATAAATAACTATTAATAACCAAGCATCTCTGTGGTTTGAGTCTTTTTGCATAATGAGTGCCATTTGTCAAGCATCAAGCACAGTGGTGGGGGGCTTGAAACTAATTCTGCTTAGGGCCCCAAAAAGGCTTGGGCTGGCCCTGCATATAGCACCAGGTGTGAATGTGATTAGCCATTACAAGCTGTTGTGCAGCTTCTGACATCACAGATGGGCGTATCCACCTAGATTGATGTTTGACATTTGCTACAGTCCACTGGGTAGGCTGGTAGACTGATCCATAGACATTATATAGAGTAGACGTCTCATTGGCTTGCTGAGTGCAGGAAATGCGGCCACTCTCTTGGACCGGTCATACTCTTGTTTCGTAGCAGCAGAACAGACGGCGGACTATCGCAAGCAGGGCCCGGGGGATTACTTTTCACAAGATTTAACATTAAATATAAAAAACATGTGTCCTGTATCATAGCTACATGTATGACCTTTTGTTTTGTATTCAGTGAGGTATGAGTTAACTGCGCTGACAGTTCATTGCACCAGCCGAACAGATGACACTGAGTGGAGCAGTCGACTGGTCCAAGATGGTGGCCCCACGGCTCGTCAGTGGCAGTAGTGGTCGATGCGGCGTCTACTCTTTGTCTATGGATTTTATTATACTTCTGTCCAATGGTTTAGATAAAGATTTTATGCTAAATTCTATCAAACATGCAGCTTGGGTAACTTGATGGCTGTATTCAAATCTAATTGTCCAAATATAGATGACTGGAGACAAAGAATGCAGATGCTTCTGTTTAGCGGCACTGCAGGATGCAATAAGTATCCAGTCATGGTGATGCATGTGTGCAAATGCTGAGCAGGCTGACAGTTACAGCACAATCTGTAGTATGGGGACTGGATACATCTGTTAAACAGGAAATTTATTTAATATTGGAAGCAGGGTGTAAACCGCCAGAAGATATATTCCTCAGGTCCATAAGTGTATAGAGGGGATATTGTTGGATTGTGGTGTCTACATTAAAGACAACCACATGTTTATGCTTTCTGAACAGTTGGTTGCAGACAGTGGATGTGGCATAACAAGCAAACATTTGTTGCATTTATTGGTCAGTTGCTCTGCACAGCATTGTTTCATAGAATACAATTTCAGAGGCTACATAGAACAGGTGCCCAGGCTTCCCCTGGGTGACATTATCCGCAGTTATGGAATCAGCTTCCACTGCTATGTGGATGACCCCCAAATCTATATTCCTGTTGAATCAAAGGACTCATCCAGCTGTTTTGCCCAACATGTTAAGTATAACTAGAAATAAAAACTGAAATATTGCTATTGGCAGCAGATGCAGAGACACTCATTGAAGCATTTTTATCAAGATTGGATTATTGTAATTCATTGTTCTCTGGTCTACCTAACTCGACCACGAGAGGCCTCCAGCTTGTACAGAACGCTGCAGCTTCATAACCCAGCTTCATAACTGACACTGATTTAGTATTTGAAGTATTTAATTTTATTCAATACAATTTTGCCATTTACTGAGTATATTTTGATTGACATTGACAAATGACATTTACTCATTTGTCAATGCACTTTCAATCCTGAGCTGGCCTTTCACTACCAAAGGTTAAAAGGAAATTACAGGACAGAGCCAACCGGCCAGTACCGATTTAGAATGTTTTGCCTCTTTGTATGCATGTCAATTATGGCCCCCATTGCACTGCTGATCATCCATGGAATCCCCCACACTGCGTTCCTTCAAGATTTCCTCCATTCCCTCTGGGGGGGCTAGGGTCAAGGGGGTGTCATAAATACAGTATATGGCCTGTTAAAGGGGTAATATGCCACTAGGTGTGAGTGTGATTAGCCATTACAAGCCGTGAAAATCAACATTTTCCAGTCCAATGGGTAGACTGATCTACCCAGCATACATCTAGGTGTACACGTTCACTAGTGATGTCACTATGGCACAGGGAAAGGCAGATTTTGCAATTGCTTGTAATGGCCACGCACACCTGGTGGTATGATATCACCCTTTGAGACTACCTGTGATTAAGGGCTAAACAAACAACTGAAACAGATGCCGCTTATCACAATAACATTGTCGGCTCCTTTTAATAGGGGCACAGGTAGATTTATCTTTACCATTTTACCAGTCGAATGAGGTCTTAGGATGGTGTCCAATCAGTGCTACATGGACAGTCTGGTTCCCTCGCCGCACACATTCGGAGAGAGTACTTGCCTTGACCAATGCCGTGTTCCAATACCTGTACTTCCTTGAGTACACTCAACCTTAGTACACTATATGTACTCACTGAGTACGCTGAGTTTCAGATGTCAGCGTGTTCCAAATCGAATACTCAGTGGTGCACTAACCGGAAGTGACAAACGCGACTGCTGCCGTGGCTCCTCCCCCCACAAACATCTGAACGGTGAACTCTTTTTGGCATAATAGCTATAAAAACCTAATATAAAAAAATGAAATTAATGCAGGCTATGTGGAAAATGCACTGACGTTCTCAACCTGGCTCCGCCTCTTCCGCTACGTAGCTAAGATGGCGGCCGTTGAGTACAAGAAGTGTGCATCGATCCACACTTCGCTGTTTGACCGTTGAGTACATCATCCGGGTCCTTTGAGTACACTTTTCCCCCAATTTGAATTGGAACGCCCTACATACTCAAACTTAGTACGAGTACGGATAGTACGGGTATTGGAACACGGCACAAGTCATTCAGCATAAAACAAATGTGACATTGCTGTTCAGAAGGCAAAAAAAAAAAAAAAAAGTGCATACTAGTTAAGCTATAAAAGCCGTTGGTAATGTTTACAAGACAAGTAAGCAACATTACCACTTGCTTGAGATGCCATTAGTTTTGCCTGCAGTGGCCTCTATTTTACAAATACAGTCCCGGGATACGTCATAATTTCAGGAAGTTGTGGGCGGCAAGACTGACCAGACTGATCGATGTACAAAACAGAAGACAGTTATAAGCAACCTGTTTTGGGGTCTATTGCGAGCTCATGCGTCGACCACAGACTCTTGGAAGGCAGCTCTCCATAACGCCCAAAGTGTTTGTGAAAGAATAAGTTCTTTGTACAAATTTATAGAGGAGGGTTTGAGCACCGGTCAGAGTCTGCAGCAGCAATGTTGACTTTACAAAATACATTTGAAACCGAGGAGTTCAGTTGAAGTGGCTGCCATTACATTGTTGCAAACGAGAGCCCCCCCCCCCAACTCTTTGTACTCGTGCCAGCATTTTGACTAATGCACATTTGTCAGCCAACTGCTGCCATTGTGCTGCACTTTGTGAACTTCAGATTTGAATGGCTACGTGAGCCAAAGGGTTTAGTATTTAGACACTGTACAAGCATGGACTCAAGCCCACCCAACACTAAAAGCTGCTCTTAGAAACATGGACTAAATATTTACACAGCAAGATTTCAGATAAAGGAATCATTTTATTGTTTATGCCAGTAAAGGCATGGGGTATAAATTAAGGCATTGTAAACCAATATGTGAATCTACGGCAAGGAGCTCAGCAGAAAGTCAAGCTAGACAGCAAATGTATTAAATCAGTAATGTTTGAAGATTAAAATTAAGCGTAATTTCAGAGATTAAAATCCGAAGAGAATAGGTCCAGAGGAGGTCTGTCCTTGGCTTGTAGTTGCACTTTGCACTGCAACCACAAAAAAAAAAGTGTTAAAAAACAATGTAAAGTGCATCAAAGCTGTGTCAGCTACATGTTAAAACATGAACAGTGTGCCCGTACCCTCGTGTCCTTTTATGCTGCGTGGCTTTGTAACACCTCTGGAGCTGTTGCACTGGCCGTTGCAGCTGCCATCCCTAGCTTTCAAGTCACAGATTACAGCATCACAGTGGAAGTAAATCTGTCAGCTTGATAGAAGAGCTCATATGAGTCATCTGGGTGAAGATAAAAAAAAAATGGTTAGCAGAGAGTTTACAGTAGTTAGTCCTTAAATATTGCAGCAATACAACTTACCCAGGGCCAGTCTCATTTCAACCATCAGCTGTCCTGTACCAATTTCTGCTGATGGAATATTGACCAATGGTTTGTATTCAAACTCCAGTGTTTCCATGTCTTTGACCAAGTAGTAACAAGATACAGTGTGCCTGTAAGTGTGCCAACGTGTGATTAAAACTGCACAATACATCTGTGGAGCAGCCTTCCCATCACTTCAAGACATTTACAACACCCGGGTTACAAAGAGGGCACACAACATCACCAAGGACACTACACACCCCCAGCACACACTGTTCACACTGCTACCATCTGGCAGACGCTACAGGAGCATGAAAGCCAGAACAACCAGACTTAAAAACAGTTTTTATCCACAGGCCATCAGGCTGCTGAATGACTCTGTAACACACTCATGACAACTTAAACTGTGAACCACATTTGCACTATGTACATATCCAATGCTTATATTATGTCCATATCTAATAATAATGCCAATATTATTCAATATGTCTTTCAGTGCCTTCTGCTGTATGCGAACATTGCACATGCTAAACAGCACCTTATATTTGACTTTTATTTTTGCTCAGCACCTTATATTTTACTTTTTATTTTATTTTTGCTTTTTGTTTAGATTGCTTTTATATTTTTTTGTGAAGGGAAATATTGCAAAATAAGA
>OMLJ01063629.1:0-11370 GCA_900302595.1 Gadiculus argenteus | reverse complement strand
TATAACTACAGCGGTGTGGTGGGGGCCCTGCGCAGCATTTGCCAGACGGAGGGGCCCCGGGCGCTGTTCTCCGGCCTCGTGCCCACCCTCCTCAGAGACGCCCCCTTCTCTGGGATCTACGTCATGTTCTACACCCAGACCAAGGCCTGCCTGCCCACAGGTACCTAGCCTGGCTATTGCCAGACCAAGCTCAATCGTAGATTGCACGTTGGTCTGGGGAAGCTGCTGTCAGGCGTGATCAACGGCCTAGTTCAAACGACTCTGTACGCAATTCGCTGCTTGCCGTCGCTTCCCATTGTGTTAAACCAGCCAATAGTGCGGCATGGGGAAAAGCCAGCTTGGTGATTGGCTCCCGCAAAAAGGTATCGAACCTAGAAACAAATGTATTGTTCTTCTCCAGACCCTTCTGCAGGGCGAACTTAAATCGCCGGCAGAATGGGCGGGGCTACCTGTTAATCAACAGGTGCTTGACTCTTCTGACACTTAGATTCTGGTTCTTGTGGTTCCAATGGTTGATGTGGTTGTTGGTTGATGCGGCATTACAAGTTCTACCACAAGTTGGTTCTGCTGGTTCCGGTCAAACTACAAGTTGTGGTAGAAGTTGTAGTTTCACTAAGTTGTGGTATGTCGTCCCATGAGGCCTTGTGTCGTACTGATTTCTCTTCTGACCTCTGACCTCTATGACCCCGTCTCTCCTCCTGACCTCAGAGCTGAGCTCGTCGTCCTACGGGCCACCCGCCCACTTCCTGTGTGGCGTGGGGGCGGGGGTACTGGCGTCACTCGCCACGCAGCCCGCCGACGTGGTGAAGACCAATGTCCAGCTGGGCAGCGGGCTCAGCACGGCCGCCGCCGTCCGCCACGTCTACGAGGTAAACACCTCTAAACTCTGGAGTTTAGCTTCTGACCGTTTCCGCTCTCTAACGGTACGATGGTGAATTATCTCGAAGCGAGCAGTACAGAGTATGGCTACGGTTACGGTGGTTTGACTTGTAGACCACAGTGAGCCGGTTGGAACTGGTTCAGGGAACATTTCTGAGGTACGATTTTAAAAAGACGCTCAAGGGTCTTTCAATTTTCAACTTGGATTATGTTTATGTTTTAACGTGTGTGTGTGTGTGTGTGTGTGTGTGTGTGTGTGGGTGTGGTCTCCTAGCAACAGGGCGTGTGGGGGTTCTTCCGGGGGGCGGTGCCTCGCTGCCTGCGGAGGACCATGATGGCGGCGATGGCGTGGACCGTCTACGAGACCATGATGACTCGGGTGGGCCTCAAGTCCTGAGGACCCCCTGGGGGGCCTGACGGACCGGTCGAGAGAGGACTAGATGAATGGAGACGGAGAGAGAGAGAGGACCGGTTGAGAGAGGACTAGATGAATGGAAACGGAGAGAGGACTGGTCGAGGGAGGACTAGATGAATGGAGACGGAGAGAGAGGGGACTGGTCGAGAGAGGACTAGATGAATGGAGACGGAGAGAGAGAGAGAGAGGACTGGTCGAGAGAGCACTAGATGAAGGTAGACGGAGAGAGAGAGAACTCAGAGATCCTCCGAGTGATCCATCGACCGGATCACACACTCCAAACTGCATCAGTGTCTGAGGACCTGAGTGAACACTGGATGTTGGTGAAGGAACCAGAGGCGCAAAGAAGACAGACAATTGTAGCTCTTGGCTGAGATGCTATGCTACACTACGCTTCGCTAAGCTACGCAGAGCCAGACAGCCAGACACTGCGCTGCTCTTTATACCCAAAGTGTCTCTGGCTGACCTGGGGACAGATTTTGTGCTCATTTGAGGCTCTAGGATTGATAGTGCTGCTATACTGCTGAATACTCTTTTTCAAATAAATGCCTAGAAGATTATCTTAACAGATTGTGACAGAGGTAATAGTTTTCTTATGCTTTTAAATTCTCTACAATGCAGCCTCTAACAGAACAAGCTGGCCTTGGTTTTATTTTTGCTGTATGAACTGGACTACTAACCTTTGGACCATGTTTTCCTTATTTTTGTAATGGATAGCTGGATCATTAATATGTATTCATATTAATGTTCAGTCAAATATCAATCTTTTACATTATTTAAATAAACAAATAAACATTAATATTGGCCGCTTTATTCTTCTGTTTGTGATCAAAACTTTGATTGTTGGATTCTCCATACATAGGAATCCATTTTCATGATTCAATAAAACCTTTTGGCTGAGCTGCTGAACTCTTCCACCCATTAAACAGCTCTGTCGAGATAATCATTCAGTGACTTTGAGCTCCAGTCACTGTGACTGCATTGATACGAGACGGACTGAGTTATCTACTCTGTCAGCAACTCTTGTTAAGGATAAGTAACACTACCACTATCAGCATGTAAAGTTCCTCTCCGTGTGTGTGTGTGTGTGTGTGTGTGTGTGTGTGTGTGTGTGTGTGTGTGTGTGTGTGTGTGTGTGTGTAAAATCTCCCAGACTTTGAGACAGGGCCAAACACGAATAGGCCAGAGACAGTAAAGTGAGTATGTGTCTTAGTCCTTACATAACCACTAAGACACACAGTGTTACTGTAGACCTTCCCGGGGTTATCAGGAGACAATGGGGCGATGAACATTAGGAGGAACACCCAACACATGAGGGTAGGAAGAAAGATTAGAGGACTGAGATATTCTGATCCTCCACTGACGTGTCGGAATCGCAAATGAAACGCCTCGATTAAAACGGGCAGTTTATTCAGAAGGTTAATGAAATATAATAATATATGTTTCCAACTCTACAACAATCCACCACCTGGTAGTTAATCCAAAATGTAGGCCTGCTCTAATTTTGGATTTACTTACCAATTGATAAATAATTGTTTTTTAGGTGTAATAAGCTATTGTTGCCCTGTTTATCAAATACCTTTATAGCGTCTCTTTCACTGAGCCTGTAAAGTAAGAGCAACTGAACTTCAACAACCTTGTATCTACCATAGGTTTAGCAGAACACCACAATGTGTCTGAATTTAGACCTCACCAAAATTGAGGTCAGTTCTTTCTATAAGTAGCGAGTGATAGATTGTTGTTCAAAAACACCAAACATTTCTCAACTGTGTACATATTACCATAAACTATCCTTGAACATGCTATCTTAAGCAAATACAGTTGCCCCACATGCTGCCCCTGTTTGACCAACGTGTCTCAGCACCGTCTTAATATGGGCTTTCCATCCCAGTGTCTTAATATGGGCTTTCCATCCCAGTGTCTTAATATGGGAAACCCGTCACATGAGAGTCTGTGCAACAACGCCGCCACCTGGTGGTCGAAGCTACCTCCAGCGGCCCAGGAAGAAAGACAGCCAATCATAGGCCAAGAATCCGAGTACATATACGACGTCACGTCCGCCCAGGACTCTCTTTTCTCCGTGTAGTCAGACTTCCATACGGCGTTGTTTCGTGGTGAGTTGGAGTTATTGATTATAAATGATCGTGATGGACCTACTATGATTGGAAAAATATCATTAAAGACATGCCGTGCGCTAAGTGCACAATTATGTTGCACGTGGCCCAGTTTCACATCTTAATTAGGTGTTTACCGCCCTTAAGTGATTATGCTAACCCGGGAAGCTAAGCGCTAGCCTCTAACACGCGTTGACTGATCCTGGTGGTGCAACCGAGAATGTGGTCCGACAATTAATGAATTAAATCAAGAATCATTTAAATGAGTACATCTATACCTATTTGTAACACAAGTTATACACATTTTAAAGTCATACCATTTTCAGAAGTCGTACTACATTACACTCAAGTCATGCTTTTATAAATGAATGTCAAACTGGTTGTTTTGCTGGTTTCTAAAAGGCCGCTTTTGATAGTTTACCAACCGTATATTATATTTGGAAACACTTATGAAAAACCTCTCAGGGGTCACAGTTGTGATTTTCCCCGTACTTTTGTTCGTCCAAATATAATGTGATTTGATATCGTCATTAATGTAAATCCAATCATAACCATGGACTAACCTGTTCGTTTATATTTCAGTTTTCCCATATAACTCGTAACACAGGGAAAGCGGTCACGATGTCCGGAGGTCTAGATGTGCTTCAGATGAAGGAGGAGGATGTGCTCAAGTTCCTGGCAGCAGGAACACATCTGGGAGGAACCAACATGGACTTCCAGATGGAGCAGTATGTGTACAAGAGGAAGAGTGACGGTCAGTATCTGAACAGAACCTAGCATCAGTCCAGTGACCTGTGAAATATCAGACGTTAAAGGCAATGTCTATACAACTCTAAATGAGATCTCTTATAACACTAAGTGACATTGTCTGTATAAATCTACGTGATTAATATTTTATGCAAGCATGAATCCCCTGAAAGAGGGTGAACTGGGCATGAATAAGCATTGTTATATTGGTTTAAATCCAGCGGTGCACACACGCTGAAGCCCGGCTGTCCTGACCGTGACGCACTGGGTGTAGGACGTGTGCTACAGAAGTGCCGCTCCTCCTCCTGGTCCCTGTGCTCCTCAGGGAGCTGTGGCTGGAGGTCCTGCTACAAAACACCCAACTATAGTGTACCTTTTGTACCCTCCACCCAGGGAATAAAAACTCTACATTTTAAAGTGCTAAACATGGCCGGATGCTAATGGTGAATATGATATCTGTTATAACTCAGGTGTGTACATCATCAACCTGAGGCGTACCTGGGAGAAGCTGCTGCTGGCGGCCAGGGCCATCGTAGCCATCGAGAACCCCGCCGACATCTGCGTCATCTCCTCCAGGAACACTGGACAGGTGAGACCCACCTGGGCCATACACATGGGCCTGTAGACACACCTGACCCTGTAGGTACACAATACAGATCAACTGCAGGATCTCTGGAGTACTTCACCTGAAGGTGGAATAGGAATTAAATGGCATCTAATAGCTTTATACAGGCATTAATAAAATAAACTTGTAAAGGATATGCATATGTTGCACTCCCAACTAACATAAATGGACTGAAATGAATAACTCATAATAAACGCATAAAACACATTTGTTGCGCCTTTGCCTTGCACTCTATTAAAACCTCCCACTGATGTCGGTGTGGAGGTGTCGGAAGTGTGCTAAAGGAATGCTAGGTGCTCACTGGCCCTGTGAGGACGTCAGTCCCTTGAACTGGGTATAGTAGCGCCTAGCAACATGCTACATAAAGATAAACCTGTCTCAACGGGTGAATGTTGGCCAACTGAAGCAGAACCAGAACCATAAATGAACATGCCTACGTAGAAGCTGTTGAGTTGAGGCTTAAACTCTGCCTCATCTACTGATTTCACTAATCACCCCCCCCCCTCCGCTCTCCAGAGAGCCGTGCTGAAGTTCGCCTCGGCCACCGGTGCCACCACCTTCCACGGCCGCTTCACCCCGGGAACATTCACCAATCAGATCCAGGCGGCCTTCAGGGAGCCCCGTCTCCTGATCGTGACGGACCCCCGTGCCGACCATCAGCCCCTGACGGAGGCCTCCTACGTCAACATCCCCAGCATCGCGCTCTGCAACACCGACTCTCCCCTGAGATACGTGGACATCGCCATCCCCTGCAACAACAAGGTGAGCTCCATGTCTGCTCCTCCAGACCTGGAGGCACTGGGTTCGAGCACCTGATGTCCTGAGCCTCACCTTTAGATGTGCGTGTTTGACAGTCCACCTAGCCCTGACCTGCTCTTAATGAGGCCTGTTTTTTTTTTAAGTCGCTTTGACAAAGAAATCACCAAACGGCTTAATTCCCAGTTTAATACTGGGGTGCCTTGCACACACGCTGAAGCCCGGGCCGTCCTGACCGTGATGCACTGGGTGTAGGACGTGTGCTACAGAACCGCGGCTCCTCCTCCTGGTCCCTGTGCTCCTCAGGGGGCCGAGGCTGGAGGTCCTGCTACATATGTAGTTAGCTGTGCCATGTGTGATCGTATGTAGTGAGCTGAACCGACATGACATTCATGGCAGCATTTAGCAGGCATTCTGCTGTATAAAAAAAACAAAATCTAATATGAAAGGCAGGAAACACCATTTTTAAGAGCCTCCATCCATTTTACCACTAGGTCCGGTGTTGATCGCCATTTTAAAGATCTAGCTTTTGTAGTAGCATTAACTGGGTGTCCTCCCAGGTGCATGATGGTACATCTGCCTACCAGAGGGCAGGTGAACCTGGCCCTTTAAAACGATGAAGTGGTTTTGTCTTGATGACTTTCTGTTGATGGTGCAGTGTTTAAAGCCTCCTGATCTTTTCTTCAGGGTCACCACTCTGTGGGTCTCATGTGGTGGATGCTGACCAGAGAGGTTCTGCGCATGAGGGGAACCATCTCCAGGGAGCACACCTGGGACGTCATGCCCGATCTGTACTTCTACAGAGATCCAGAGGAGGTGAGTCACCATGACAACAATACACGTTTACATTCACTAGATGACAGCCAGCAAACCAGTGTCTGAGCAACTATAAACTAGCACTTAAAAAGTAGAACCTAGACAGACTACAGAGAACATTTAAAGTTATCATAGGGGGAAAGGTGGCACTGATCTACACATGACGTAGTTTTGATGAGCATAATGGATCATCTATACTGCATTGCCCACTATACGTGCCTTTGAGTCATATGGGACCGTAGTGTATGTGACTAAGACATCTGGTTCCTGGGATTCTAACGTTGTGTTCCTCAGATCGAGAAGGAAGAGCAGGCCGCGGCTGAGAAGGCCGTTGGGAAGGAGGAGTTCCAGGCCGAATGGACCGCCCCCGCCGCTGAGTTCGCTCAGACGGAGGTGGCTGATTGGTCAGAGGGCGTTGCCGTCCCGTCTGTGCCCATCCAGCAGTTCCCACCAGGTGAGGTCACCGTGGCGATGGTCAGTGTGGTAGAATCTGGAGGTGGGGATGGGACCCATGCACACGCGCTAGAGCCAGGGCCGTCCTGCGTGACGTACTGGTAGCATTGTCCTGATTGACTCATTCAGATGAGGTAGCCTGTTAAAAGGTCAAGTTTAAGTATTGCGTTATGGGGGGGCGGGGGCTAGCAGCCTGATTTGATGGTGAACAATGAGGTCGTCCTACCCCGACACTAACCCCTGGTGTTTGTCTCAGCAGCTACCGCTGCTGCCGCCGTGGCCCCCGCCAAGCCAGCAGGAGAGACCTTCGCTGGTGAGTAGTCAACTCGATACACACCTACTGTTCCATTATTATCTGTGTAGTCTGATGTCCTTAGTCTGACGTGTGTCTCATTGTGGTTGCAGAGGACTGGAGCGCCCAGCCCGCCACGGAGGACTGGTCCGCAGCCCCCACCGCCCAGGCCCCGGAGTGGGGTGGAGCCACAGCTGATTGGTCCTAGAGTGATGTCACATGGCACAAATAAAAGCTGAAGGTTTTTGTACCAACCTCGACTCTGACTTGTTTGTTGTGATTATTGCATCCTGGTTATCAAAGGGGGCCGGTTCAGTGTATATTATACTACATGGGTGAAATACTGTGAAATGTTTTCTCGGACAGAGTGCCTATATAATGGAGCAGTTGGCACTTGGATCTTTAAAAAGAAATATTTGGACATATGAAAGGTAAATCAACTTAAAATTAAAAATGCGAAACGGGAATGAATGAGTACATTATTATTATGTTATTTCTACAAGCGGCTGTATAACTAGTGTAGCTACCTAGACTGGCCCATGTTAAGTTTCTAAAGTTGTCACTAGCTTGCTCACAGAACACCAATATGAGCCTAAAACCGAGATGGTTGTCCAAAATAAGAATTGGGTCTACATTAATCTCCAGAGAAGCTCATTTAAATTGGGCTGAACACCTGGCAAATGGCTTAAGCTTCTCCTGCGTTAAGTAGGCCTATCATTTGGGGACCACACCGTGAAACAGTCTGGAAGAGTTACTCTCATGATCTGAAAACAGCTGTCGGAGGAATTGTGGCTCAGTGTAAACCACTGGCTGCAACTAGATGTTAAAATTAGTTTACTTTTTTTGTCCTTGGAAATACCTGTATTAATATAGCAAGACGTCTGGAGCGCTGTTAACATTGGGTCGGTGGTGTATCCCATGCACCGTGATGTTATGCCTGTAGGGGGCAGCAGGGCTACATTTTAAATAAGCTTAAGCGTCTGACCCAGAGCTAGATCCCCTCGACCCAGATCCGGGCCCCCAGACCTAGACCCCTAAGACCGAGACCCCCCCAGACCCTCTCAGATCCAGACCCTCTCAGATCCAGACCCCCCTGACCCAGAGCTAGACCCCCCCAGACACTCTAATTAGCTCTGGGTCTGACCTAGTGCCTCCACCTTATTCAACAGACAGACCTCAGCATGTGAAGCAGAAAGTCTGGTTCCGGTCTTCTGTCATAAATATAGAATAAATAAAGGAGATTAATAGAGGTTAGGGCTAACCCTGGATGGAAATATAAGATGTTCCTGGTGTGTTACTACTTGGTTATAGTAGAGTAGAGAAGTAATAACTATAGAGTGACTATAGATAGTTGATGTTCGGTCTGTCTTTGTACTGTCATTGTTTTGTTAAAAATGTGCTAGTATATTTGTAAAACTCTGTAAAAGCAACTCCCAAATAAAATTAATTTATTTCTTTCTGTTTTTGCCATTGAACACCGACGTGTCAAATAAATATTAGTATAGACATAGTAGCATGTATATTGTTAGCGATTCCTTTTTAAAATGAGCGTTCTCGTGGCTCTGGACGTGTTCACGTGGTTCTGGGCGCGTTCTCGCGGTTCTGGGCGCGCTCACGTCCCGTCAAAACATCCCGCGTGAGGAGAACAATCGGCTCCTCCACATTCGCGCTTGTCTGTGGAGTGGGCGTGTCTCTGGGGGGGCGTTCCGGCCCCGCGATTGGCTGAACCCCGTTCTCTTTCTCCTCAGTTTCCGCTTTATTTCCCTAAGCCCCGCCCCCTTCCTGAATAATGATAATAACGATCAAGATGGCTCCTACGGATGCCTCCTTGCGGTAGCCTGCCCATCATTTCATGGATCCACATCCTAAACTAAATTTTCCCTACTATTTCATCCCTTGTGTGTCACGGAGGAGGAACCCGGGGGTCTCCTGTATGGATTGATACCACCGAGGACGTGATAAAAGTCAGTGAAACATACTCTGAGAAGCACAGCAGCCCCGGGAGCTAGCCGCTAGCTGCTAGCTGTAGTTGTCCACCATCTCCGGTCCTCCTGCCGAGCCACTTGAACCCGAACCTCGTCGTGTCCGGGGCGGACAGAACACGGTCGTTCCCGATGGCAGAGCCCAGGAAAGTGCCCTTCGTCACCATCTCGTCTTTCGGGGCTGACGCGCCGGCCGCGGAGTCCAAGAAGCGCCGCCGCGAAGATGAAGCCGACAGCCCGGTGGTTAAAGATGGAGGCGGGGGTGCAGGAGGCGCAGGGGCCGCCGCCGGTTCAGGAGGTGGAGGAGGAGGAGACGGAGGAGGGGGGCTGTTCGGGAACGTGAAGGGAGGTGACACGGAGCCCGACGAGAGGAAACCCACGGTGCGCCTCAACCTGCCGCTGACGGAGCCCAACGAGCGGGGGTCGGCGGAGTTCAACTACACGGAGCTGGTCCAGTCCACCTTAACTCAGGTCAGGAGGGTGGAGGACTGAACAAAAGGCCCGCTGGTGGAGGGGGTACTCGCCATCACTCTGCACGCAGAGTGCCTCCGCTGTGCACGTAGAACCGGTAGCATCTCCACGAATTAAATGCTATAGGGACCGTCAGTATAGTAACCGGGTTTTAAAGTTGACGATAATTTAGATGCACATTTTTTTAACATGGAGACGAACAAGGAAGCTATGAAAAGTGAACTTTATTGCAGTTATACTCACTTTAGTGTGTGTCAACTTCTCTAAAGTGGCTGTTACTTGTTATTACTGCATGATAACAGTGAATATGATGAAAGTGAATACTGGTTGATTATAATCTGTGTTAAATTGTTTTTGATTAATTTAATAATAAATATAATTAGTTTATGTCCTTTGAATATAATTTTGGGGATGTTTTTGGTGTATATAAAGTTTTGGGAGGGACAGACATTGGGGCGCCACCAACTGACCCCTCGACCTCCGTGTGTGTTTTTTCTCCAGGTAAAACCCAAAGCAGCTGCGGTCTGTAAAGGCCTGACTCCGCCCCTTGACCCCAGCGACCCCTTCGCCGATGACGACCGAGAGAGGCGCGAGGTGGAAAATCTTGCCAAGAAGTTTGAGAGTAAATATGTACGTGTCATGTTTAACGAGTTGTGGCGTCAGGCGTAAAGCGAGTCTGAGGAGGTGTCAGATTGGTTTTGTTTATTGGTTGTCTTTTTCAGGGCGGGGCTCCGAAAAAGAAGAAGCGTGATAGAATGCAGGATTTGATTGACATCGGTTACGGCTACGATGATACGGACCCCTTCATAGATAACTCAGAAGCTGTGAGTACTTGTACATCTGTTTGTATAGGCTTAGCCACTTTACAGTTGGAATGTGCTGTACTGTCTGCTGTTTGATTTCACTAATCCTTCTCCCTGACCGTAGCCACCAACCAACCCTTACCCATCCTAATAATCCTAGTAATCTATAGCCGCGTACCGACCAGGTGTACTTTTCCCACTATGAGGTTTTGTGGGTTCAGTTTGGAGAGAGGATCCGCCCCTCAGGGACTCTTACAGCGGCTCAGAAAGTCCTCCAGCAGAGGTGGTACTTTTATGAGCTGCTTGTAGCTCATCGACGCTCCGTTGGTAAGCCTCTCAGACTTCCCTGTGGTGCGTTCGTGACCACTGGGAGCTAATGTGTGGGCGGCGTCAAAAAAAAAGAAGCCTGGGACTGAAAAAGTCCTGGTCGGTACTCGGTACGCGTTTTATACCTGAACCTAAACATCTGTGAAACATTGCTTTGATCCAAAGTGTAGCCTCCAAGATTCAAGATTCAAGATGTTTTTATTGTCATATGCACAACAATGACAGAGCAGTCGCTGGCAATGAAATTCTTAAGTCTTGGGCTCCTCCAATAGTGCAATAAAGACTTAAATATATAAATAGAAATAAAAGTAAGTAGAACAAAAATAACAGTAATAATAATAATAAGGTGTGGAGGTAAAATGTAATGTGATATAAATATATAATATGTATAATATAAATCTAGGTATAAATATAAAATGTAAACTGAAATGTAGGGAGATGTAAACATGTTTTTCCATAAAGTGTCGAGTGGCAGTAGTGGTGAGCTATGTAGCTCAGGAGTTCAGCAGTCTTATGGCTTGTGGAATGAAACTATCCCTGAGTCTGGTGGTGCGGGACCGGATGCTGCGGTAGCGTCTACCAGACGGGAGCAGCTGAAATAGTCTGTTGCTGGGGTGATGGGGGTCCTTAATGATCCGGTTGGTCTTCTTCCTGCAGCGTTGAGTGTAGAGGTCCTCCATGGATGGCAGC
>OMLJ01063621.1:1845-13872 GCA_900302595.1 Gadiculus argenteus | reverse complement strand
AAACCCTCCAAATATACTGGACACATCTATTCTCAAGCCCCATGATTACCTGCCCGGTGTGTGTGTGTGTGTGTTCCCTCTCCGTCAGTACACCGAGTGTCTCAGATTCACTCCAACGCAAAGAGAAGGAGCATAAAGTGCTACTGTTTTGTCCCTGGGTTATCTCCTTTGCTGAGGATAGGGAAATAACTATTCATGAAGGTGTCTTTTTTTAAAACCGGTTCCAAATTGAAATAGTTTGTATAGCTGTAAAGTTAACACAGTTCTACCAAACGAGAATCACCGAGCTACCGCTACCGGAGGAGAGTCATTATGAATGGTAATGGTGTTGCCATGGATAATGATTACACAATGAAAAAATAAAAATTACTTTAAATTCCTTTCCTGCCCTTGCGCCTTCCCTGGAGTGCAGTGAACCCCTCTCTGCCGGATACACGATGTAGGGCAATCCAGATCCCATCCCTGGGAGAGAGATAAGCTCTCATCCTGGGGGTGTGCTGTACACAAACTGGATGAAACGACCTCCTGTTGACATTTAACGTCAAAGGGTTGAAGGAGAAATCTCACGGTGGTTTTAATTCACACGCCGGCTCTTCCCGTCCGCTGGCGTAAGCTCTCGCCGTCGAGATGTTTCCCATCCATTCCTGTCGCCGTTACTGCGGATGCTGTGTGCGCGTGTTTTGAAGGTCGTACGTGCATAGGGATCAGTCGGCAGGCTGATGTATAGAGGAGATGATTTAAGGTTAATCCTGTTTGTAGAACTATCCGTTGCACTAGGATTAGGTGTATTATGTGGTGGATGTGTTTCTTTGAGGCCTTTCCAATTAAGCAAACAGGCACAATTGTTAAACAGCAGCAAAACAACATTTCAATGTTTGTTGATACTTTTTCGTGTGACCGGTAGATCACACAAGCGCTAAAGAAGCAATGATGTAGTACCAGAGACGCAGTCGTTTATTAGTGCGACTGCTGTAGCCTTCACACTCTAGATATTGAAATCTTTATTATTCTTATTCTTCTTCTTCTTCCGCCCTTCGCTCCGACATACTTTCAGCTACAGAAACTTTTCAACTATCAGAACATTCAGCTCTTTAACAACATGATGGCTATATATTCAGCCTCGGGAGGATGGCGGAGCCGACCTTTGTTCGAACATTTAAACAAATCTACACACTTGTGTCTTCAATCGTCTGGAAACTATTGAATTTCAATGTAATTTATACTTTATTCAGAATCACAGTCTCATTTCAACACATCGTAACTAAATCATTTTCCTACCGTTAACCTTTGTTCAAACCATTAAACAATTCTACAGACTTGTAGCTGTAATCCCATCTAATCGAAATTTTGGTAGCTTTTATACTTCTTTCAGAATCACAGTTTTAGTTTCAAACCAGATCATTTTCAGTTGGTCTCTTTGATTTACATTGCGTGAGGACGTTCAGCAGTGTTGCCAGATTGGTAGTGTTGCCAGATTGGGCGGTTTTCCCGCCCTATTGGGCTACTTTTAATCACGTACTGGCTCTACTATTCTTCTACTACCATTAGTACTACACATTCAGCTACTACTACTTCAGCTACTACTAATACTTCAGCTACTACTACTACTGCTTTCAGATTCTTCAGATCAATTCATTTTACATTTCTGCATGTTCAGCAATGCTTTGTGCTTTTCATTCAGCTGTCAGGATTCACACGTGTTTTCTGCAGGAAATACAATTTCTAGTTCATAATATCATACGGACGGACACAGCTTTTGACCGTGTTCTATAAGATAATCTTGAACACTCCGGGACCTCTGCGGGAGACCTGGAGGTCTATATCGAAATAATATAATATATAGACATCTATAATAGCTATGTGCACAAAAGCTGTGTGCGACTGGATGATATTATGAATTAACAACTGCGTTGGGTTCTCCAACGTCTATGGTCCTTCTACAGCAATCTGAAATCGCGATTCAATCTGGACTCTGGACAGAGTCAAAGCCAAAGTTTCTTCCCCCAATTTCTTCTCCACCATGGCCGAGAATTAATACACTACAGAGAGTTGCAATACACAATATGGTCTTATTTTGAAAATCCGCACCCGCCTGTACCCTCAAATTACATTCCACACCCAACCCGCTATAAATTGATAACGACGCCCGACCCGCACCCAACGGAAAATTATACACATTAGACGGAACGGCGGGTAATTACACTATCTGGTGTTTGGCATGGTGCTTTAGATTGCTGTGCCCAAATAGCACATCATCCACCGTGGACGGTTTTAGTTGACTCCTCTGCTCCTAAATGACATATCCAGCAGCAGAGAAGTCTCCCTCGCAATCACAAAACCTGCAACCGACCCGCGCTGTTCAGGCGTCCGACCCGACCTGTACCCGTGTACGACACAGGACATTATTTTTCACCTGTTTCATCCAAATTGTGCGGGTCACCCGTTGGGTACCCGAACCCGTGCAGGACTCTGGCCGAGATAACTCCCACTACGAGTCATTACTTGTTGTGGAAGTACCAGAGATGTCCGAGAACCCGGACGCAGTCTTTAATTCATAATATCTGGAGGCGCACAAAGGTTTTGGCCGTGATATTACAGTTGAGGCCGAATTTTTTGGCACCCCTCTGGATGTGTTGTTTTTTAACAAAACTCACACACTTTTGAAGGTTGTTTGATGAAATAACCAAACCAGCATATTTTCAATAGCTCAACACAACTGCAACAACAATTGACATCCCCAAATTCAACACAAAATACGACAAAAATGTTGCAGGAAGTGAATACTGCATGGTCAAAAGTATCGGTACCCTTCACAGCAGGTGTCTATTGTACACTTCTCATTGTTAAAATCCAGTAATAAGGTTATGTGTAGTCAGACGCCATCTCTAGTAGCATTCCTGAGAAATATCAGTCCATATACCTCATTATACATTTCTATTGGTTTCTATGGACAGTGTGATGTTTTCTCCAAGGAATTCCAAATATTGTAATAAATCTACCTACCCATTTATATGCAGTTGATTATCAGTGTCAGAGGAAGCAAAATAGGCCTAGAGTATCATCTAGTTATTGCCATATATCAGTTTAGACAGGGTGCACTTTTCAGTGTATGCTTCATTCTTCCTCATCCAAACATACTGCTGTTCTAAAGGCATGAACAGAATACTGAACCACAACCATATGAAATGAGTGACAATAGGCTTGGCAGTTAATTCTATGGAGCAACAGAACAAAAACAGAACTTTTTGGGCCTCCTGACCAGTGGTTATGTCTGGAGGATGAAGAATGAAAAATACCCTGGAATGTGCACCATGTTTAAAGTGAAGCACGGCCATGGCCAGGTGATGCTCTAGATCTATTTTGCTTCATCTGGCACTGATAATCAGCTGCATATGAAAAGGGGTAGGTATATTCATTAAAATATTTTGAATCCTTTAAGAAAACCTCATAGTGTCCATAGACACCCATAGGGATGTATAGTGAGCAAACAAGTTCATTGTCCATTAGAAATGGGCTTATATTTCTCAGGAATGCTACCACAGCTGACGTCTGACTACCTATAACCTTAGCACTGGATTTTAACAATGAAAAGTGTGCTTTTATCACTGCAAAAGACACTTTTGTGAGGGGTGCCAATACTTTTGACCATGCAGTTTTTTCTTCCCAAGCATTTTGGTGAGATTTTGTGTTGAATTTGGGGAAACCAATTGTTGTTGCAGTTGTGTTGAGCTATTGAAAATATCCTGGTTTGGTTATTTAATCAAAAAAGTGTGAGTTTTGCTCAAAAACCAACACATCCGGAGGGGTGTCAATAATTTCGGCCTCAACTGTATATATTATATAGATACCAATATATATTATATAATATTCTAAAAAACGGTAACAATCGCTTTCTCCTCCTGCTGCATTCATTCTGGACTGCAGTGAGTGATCGCTGATTGGCTGTTATGTTACGTCCCTCAGTGAGTGATCGCTGATTGGCTGTTATGTTACGTCCCTCAGGGAGTGAACGCTGATTGGCTGTTATGTTACGTCCCTCAGGGAGTGAACGCTGATTGGCTGTTATGTTACGTCCCTCAGGGAATGAACTCTGATTGGCATTGTGGGAGTTGTCGTCTTCAATCCACAAGTGCCAAAAAGTCACTGTCTGCCTTTTCTCGGTCAAGAAGGCACCAAATTAGACATTTATGTTACTATTCGACTACATATATGACTCCATTTCAATACAGATTAATTCGGTTAAATGCTCCTTTTAGAGCCCCATTTTCAATGGAGAAAAAGAGGTCTATTTTTCTTTCAGCATTCAAGGCTTGGATAAGCGAGCATTTGGTAGACACATTGTATTTTATGGGTAGTTTACTCTGTTAGTAGCGGTCTCTATGCCGTCATTTCATGGTCATTAAGGGCCATTCGTTTATTACATTTTATGTTCACCCCAAAGTCTCATTCTATGTGTACTTGCTACCCTGCCAGTTTGCGGTTGTTTTCTGGTTATTATTGCACAGTACAGTACAGAGGAGTTTTCTTCCCCTCCATTCAGAAATAGAGGCATAGAGGTTAGAGGGGAGTTGTTCTCAACCACATCCAACCTCCATCTAAAAAGCCCTGCTTGATGTGCATTTCTATGTGTATGTCTGTGTTGTATTTGTGGGTCGGCAGACAATTTACTATTTTTGTTTCTTGTATTTGTTCTTCTATTAATTTCAAACACATCACAAATGCTCCTTGATGGATGTTCGCTGTCTCTTCAATGATTGTCAGCCCATGTTTGGGTTGCCCAGAAATGGTGGAGAGATCCATGCCGAGCACTCAGACTGAAGGTCAATACTGACTCAAGGAAGCCTTTGTAAATGTAATATGAAATGTAAATTCACAAAGTCGGTTCACAGCTTGATTGACATTAACCATGTGCTTAATAAAAGCTGGCCTGAAAGGTCACATTGTTGTCAATTGTATGACTGCTGCACTCTGTCGTGATGACAGTGACTGACACAGTGAATATTTTATCACTTTCTCCTGTGTCCGGATCTGATTAATGGATGGAAGTGACGCGTCTCCCAACTCTGTTGAAATGAGTCTTCAGTGCTGTCAATGTAACATCGGATGACTTTTGTTGAACCTTGAGGAACCTTGAAGACGGAATCCTCAGTGCGTCAATGGTCGCTTGCAGAAGAGCGATTCAGTCAGCTATTAGTTGGCATTGGCTTGGTGGTCTTTGTGTAAGAGAAAACGTTATCCAAAAGCCTTGGTGGATTTGAGATGAGTGTTGAATGAGTGTCATACATGCAGTGGAGAAATCAATACCGGTCTGACAGGAGACGGGCGCTTAGGAGTCAGATGAGCATGAACACGGTGGATCCGTGTAGCAGCGTTCTGGTGTATTGACCACCAGTCTCTGCTCTGATAACGACATGCCCAGCGTCACTTACCTGCAGCAAAGTGCTGGCAAAAGTGATTTCTCCAACAATTATATTTGTGCGAAAATTGTCCTGGAAAAAGCAGACTAAATAACAGTGTGTTGGAGCTGTGGTTCTCTCTCTCTCTCTCTCTCTCTCTCTCTCTCTCTCTCTCTCTCTCTCTCTCTCTGACTACCCGAGTGATATATTTCTTATCTGCAGCAAAGTCAAGGTCATTATTGACCTGTCGCTCTGTGTTTTCCGGAGTGCCTTAAGCCCGACGCCTGGCTCCCTCCACGCCTTCCCACTCCCGCCCCCTCTGCTCACTGTCAGTCCAGGGGGCCCGCCTGTCTTCGGCCCGTGTCAGCCACTCTTGATTCCGGCTGACAGAGGTGTTAAGCTACTTCTAGAGGGAAAGTGGGGACAAAGAGGAAGGCGCCCGGATGAAACACGCCGGATCTAATGGCGTGTGAGCGGACGGCCGACAGCGCGTGGCCTTATCACAGGCACTCGGTTCTGTGATGGTGGAGTGGACGGCAGGGTTGGCGGGACGACAGTACGGCGATTGGGGTGACACCGGGAAGGGCAAGAGTAAACGCTAGAACCGCCATTCCACCGCCGTCTTAAAGGCGACATATTATACCACCAGGTGTGATAGTGATTAGCCATTACAAGCCGTTTTGAAAACCGGCCTCTTTTGAAGTGCCTTTTTGTATACTCGTTGACATTATGTCGAAAGGATACCTGGGGAGAGGGGTGTATGGATGGGTGAAGCGGTTAATATTGATGGCCAGGTCAGAGAGAAGGCTATGCTTCTTACACACATAGTGTAACGCCACGGTGTGTTTCTGGATGTGAGTTTCTGACGTTCGATAGAGCGTTTAGTATGATTGGGCGGTATCACACTGTTACAGTATACCTGGGTATTCCTTAAAGGTATGATTCAATACTGCCAAAATATAGACGCTCTCCTTCTAGTCAACTTTTTTCCGACATCTAATTAATCATTAAAGTCTATTTAACAATTATCCCTCGAGCCCGAATGGGCTATTGTGTCATAGCCCATGAGGGCGAGAGGGATAGTTGTTTCAGTAAAATACAACTAGTAGGGCTGTAAATACAATTAATTTATCATCAATAATGAGCTTAAAAACTTGTCAGAAACTTAATCAAAACGGGCTAAAACTTACAGCCTACTAGCAGCTCAGCCAATCAAAATGCAGCATTGGTGATAGCCCACTAGTTGGATTTTACAAAAATTCTTCAGCTTTTCCAGTTGCCTTGTTGTTGAGACTGGAGTAGGTTTGTCGGCCAGCGTTCAGTGGCTGACCCGGGGAGGTGGTGCGCCCCCGCGTCTGACACATTTTACAGTAACGACCGCCCAACCGGAACCTCCCGCCACCAGAACTAACGGGGTCATTTGTAGCAGAACAGTGCCGCTGTGGTGGTGTATTTAGAAAACCACATCGCAATAGCATCTAATCTAATAATCTAATAACATCTCATCTCTTATAGTCATTTTTTTAAATTGTAAGATATGGATATTCAGAAGATATTCATGCTCTAGATAACATAATTGTTCGGTAGACATGTCCTTCATGCTACAATGATTTCTATCACCATCAGCTCAGCTCTTTTTATGTTCAATTTTTTTTTCTTTTTTTCGAGATGTGGCAGTGTGAAATAATGGTGTGAAGAATGGATCCTGCCCATGCCCAGGGTTAACCTTCTTGGACACTTATCGCCACAGTGTGTGGTGCACTTAAAGTAGAAAATTGCTCAATCTAACACTATACAACAAAGGTACTAAAAAAGTATCACAAATATAACCATTGGGATAACCCGCTCCTCCCTCCCTCCTTGCTAGAATACAATTTGAATTAAATGATGTTTACTCGATGAAGGAACCCGTCAGGATTCCATCTGTCACGTTTAATTATAACTGAAATAGATGAATTATTTATTCAACATCGTTAGGGTATTGAATCATCTTCTGCTGCACTTATTCCACGAGCCAAAATTCAAAATTCAAAATAGAAAAACCCCAAAAACATATCCATGGAGTCCTTGTGACAGGGGGGGCCTCCGGCGACAGACCCACGCGGCGGGGATGAGGTCGCCGTTGGCTCGTTCTCATCGGCTCTTCGTTGTGTTAATCGGTTCGGGTGCGCTTGGGTTTACCTCGGCAGACGGGGGGGCGTCGGCCGGCGCGGACGAGTCGGTGGTGGACCGCAGCTACGTGAAGAAGAAGCTGGAGCACGGCCTCACACGCATCTGGCAGGTAGGAGGACAGGACAGCAGGACGGTTTGGTACCAGCCGTCCACACCGTGTAACGTTTCCCTCCTCCTCTCTCCTAACCTCCTAACCCCTGTTGGTCCCTCATCTCCTTTCACTTGTTTTTCTTTCTTTTCCGTTTGGCCGTGCGCAGAGGTGTGGGATTTCAGGGTGGATTTTAGTGACTAACTCCGCCACTGGGGTCGTTCTGCCTGGGGAAACGAGATGATTGGAGGAGGGCTGTGAATTTAGCGCGCCACTTTCCTGCTCTGCGGGGAGTGAACCCAGGAAATAAATGCATTCCTAGCCTGAGCTTAATTTGGTTAGTAAAATATGATCCAGACCCCAGCCGCTGGTATGGCAGGTGGTGGGCGGCCATGATTGTCCAAATGATAGGCTGATTAACCATCGCACTGCCAGAGAGGTGGAATTACGCTGCTCCCCAAGTTAATTAACTTGGCTTGTTTCTCACGTTTGTTCTGTATTCAAAGTTAAGTGCTCAGGCCCCTTTAGTCTAATCAAGGTCTGCCGCTAAACCTCACGCTACCTTTTTTGACATGTGGTTCACATGAATTCACGGCACTGTCTCACTCTCTCAATGTCTCACTCTCTCCAACAAAATCTCTCATTATTTTTCCGATTTAATGATGTGTTTTTAATTATTATTCTGATATCAACCATCCTTGCTCTATTTGCTTTGTACTTCTCAAACTGTTGTTGTCTGTGTTATATGAGTTGATGTGAGCTGCACTCTATGCATCCCCTTGTGAAACAGGACGTCCAGCTGAAGGTGAAGGCCTACATCCTGGGGACGGACATGTCCAACTTTAAGTATGACGACTTCATCGTGGTGCTGGATGTCATCAGCAGGTAGGCCAGATACCTGATCTCCTGCCTACTCAACCTTTTATGAGGCCCTTATTGGTCTTCGGCATCCAACTATGGTCGCTCTGCTCTGCTCTATCATCCCCCTCTTTCACCTCCTGTGGGTTCCCTGTACTACGTAGTGGGCTCAACTACCGTGAGCACACTACATCGATCCTGGTGCTAATGGAGAAGATTGGCAATTGTCAATAGCATCCAGGAGTCGATAAGGGGGTGTGTTCCACTTGACCTGTTGCCTCCTATGAGTGAACTCCTATTGACATAAAGGGTACTAAGGACAGCTGATTCCTCACAGGTCAGCGGTACAACACAAAATGGGGGTCTATTATGGGTTATAAGCTCTTTTACCATGTCTTTAACTGTGCTAATCAACCTGGTACCTGTGGAGCCTGTTGGGGGAGGGGAAAGACTTGTGGGCGGCAGTATTCCCATGTGATGCACTTTATGGTTCATGTTTGGACTCTTCTTTCGCCAGGTTGATGCAGGTGGGGGAGGAGTTCTGTGGCAGCAGGTCCGAGGTGCTGCAGGAGTCCATCAAACGACAGAGTGTTAATTACTTCAGGAACTACCACAGGTGAGATGGCCACTGGCAACAGGTCTTCCCGGGGGGGTTACCGTTACTGTACCGCTCTCCCACGGGCCCTGCTACTACTACAACTATGACCTGTGATCATGTGTTCGGCATGTGTTCATCTGATCATATGATCAAATCAATACACAGACACAAGGCGGTCTTTCAGCAGACAGCATTGACTTTCAGCTGTGTTGCCTAATCCTGCGTGTGGAGGCTGACTACGGGTCAAACGCAATGTGTCTGTGGCACTAGTCGGGTATAACTCGAGGTTATGTTCTTTTAGTAAGTAAACCAGCAAGTGGACAGAACTAACTTTTTGGATTGGACCATGTGGCACCACATTTTCCATGATGAAATCTATTGTTGGTTAACTTTATTTGACCGTCTATGCAGTAAGGTTTTAATAAAACCATCAACGCTCAAAAGTTTAAACAGTAATGAAACAAAGTTTACCCCAAATGGTTCTCTAGGAGTGAGCAAATCGTGAGCAGTGGAACTGTGTGTAATGAAGACCGGGAACCAGCAACAGACGTGGGGAGTTTGTTTACGTGAACAGGATTGTTGACTCCTGGCGCCTTGCAGAGATATTTATTTCACTTTTTTTTTTTTTTTTACGCACACACTGATTCAACAGCTTAGAGACTCACGACTCAGCTCCTCGCTGAGAAATTGTCTAATTATAAGTTAACACTTCATGGGGATTCAACCCCATGCACAACTCCCCACCGACTATCAATATGCACTCTTCCACACCAGCACGGATGCGTCAGCGGAGAGGATTTGGAATCGATCCCGGGTGTGTGTCATCACCACCGATACAACGCTTACTACTGCCAATCAGAGAGACCGGAAAATTTGGCTATTATAGAGATATTGATAGCATGTAGACGCACACATTAAACTGGGAACCTGATTGGTCTCAGCAGAGTTGATTCCAAAAATGTCAAAATGGTATGATAGCATCCTAATCTCAGATCACGCTTCAACCTCATTTCTTTTTCTTTCCTTACATTTTCAAATGTGGTACCGCCCCCTCTAGGTGGCACTTACAACCAATCTGGCTTAGGGACCCAAGCTTTATATTTATTTTTATAGAGTATATTGGAAGACAAATTTGTACTTTGAAACCAACACTAACCAGACAACTGCATCTGTGAGATGGGAAGCATATAAAGCCTTTCTGAGAGGCCAAATGATAAGTTTCACCGGCTTTAAATATAAATGTCATAGATTAGAAATGGAGAATTTTTGAAAATTCCAACTGTCTACTTTTTATGGAACTTAATAAACTGAAAGCAAAGTATAATGTTCTATCCACAAATAAGGTGACAAAAAGTTTGAGATTGAAACAATCGTATTATGAACAGGGAGAGAGGGCGGGTAAATGACTGGCCTGGCGCGTAAAGCAGATGCAAGCCGAGAGGGCAATAAACTTCATCTAATTTTTAGACCCATTAGATTGCAAACTTGAGACTGGGGAAATATCTGAGGCCATATCTGGCTTGGGGGGGGCGAGGTAAAACATATGTATAAGGAGTGCATTTGATCAACGGATCACGCCCTCCTTCGCTAAACATAAACATAGCATTAAATTAATTGTTAATAAAGCCTGGAAAGACACCAACGCAATGTGGATCTTATAGACCGAGCTCACTTCTAAATAATGACCTTAAGATTGTATGTTAAGTACTGGCGAGGAGGTTGGAACCAGACTTGCCTCAAATCCACTCCGGCCTGGACCAGAGTGGATTTGTACAGGGTAGACAGGGCTTCCACAATACGAGGAGGTTACTTAATATTATATTTGCCTCCCTAACCACTCTATCCTGTCGTTGGACGCAGAGAAGTCCTTCGACAGGGTAGAGTGGCAATACATATTTGATGTCCTGCAGAGATTCGGTGTGGGTGTACATTTTCTCAGATGGGTTCAGCTTTTGTACTCCAACCCACAAGCTGAAATACTTACTAATGGACTTGTCAACGTCATTTAGGTTTAACCGAGGAACGAGACAGGGCTGCCCCCTCTCTCCCCCTTACTTTTCGTCCTGGCTATTGAGCCACTTGCCATAGCAATTCGCCATCATGCTGTCATTACAGGAATTAAAGTTGGAGACATAGAACATCGTATCTCACTGTACGCGGACAACGTCATTTTATTTTGTTCCAGATTAGAGAAAACACTGCCTAGCCTGCTGAATTTGATGAGAATATTTGGTACCTTTTCAGGCTATAAAATAAACAATAGTAAATCCGTGTTCATGTTTTTGACAGGAAATTAGAGAAATAATCCCCCGATCCCTACACAATTTTCGGTGTCTAAACAGGGATTGACTTATTTAGATGTCAGAATTACACCTACTATTGACACAATTATTTTAGATAATTATTGCCCCCTCGTGGATACAGTCACACAATTGATCAATAGATGGACCAAATTACCCATATCCTTAATCAGACGCATTAATATCCTAAAAATTAACATTTTAAGTAAATGTTTATACCTCTTCCAGTCAATCCCACTCTCTCCAGCTCTTTCCTTCTTTAAATTGCTTAACAAAACATTCACAAACTTCATTTGGAATAACAAACGGCCTAGACCAGGGGTGTCAAACGTACGGCCCGCGGGCCGGAACCGGCCCGCCAGGTGGTTCAGTCTGGCCCGCGGCATACATTATTGAATTATTGAAAAAATAAAATAAAATAAAACAAATTTCTTTAAAATCTGCAGTTCCTATATTGTCCGCTAGTGGCGCAGTGTTTTAGTCAGTTCTATCGCTTTACCCGCTTTTTCTGTTGACCCTGGCACCCTCCTCAGTGAAATGTCTTTGTCAAAAAAGAGAAAAGTGGACACAGAGTGTCGGATTTTTCAAGAAAAATGGACCTCTTCCTATATGTTT
>OMLJ01063620.1:0-10867 GCA_900302595.1 Gadiculus argenteus | reverse complement strand
GATTGGGTGTCGACGCGGACGTTGTTCTCAACCTGTCCCCCAGAACGGGAGGGGGCTCGGTAAACGAGCCCCCTCCCCCCTTTATGGACACACAATGTCTCAGGCAAAACATTTAACGAATAATGGATTCAAACTGTGCTTATTTAATGATAGAAACTACTGTATAGTGTAGAGGAAGAAACCGCGTGAGACTAGTAAAACAACAGTAAAACACCAATATAACAGGCGTTTTACAACTTTTTTTTACTGTATTATTTACTGTAGACCTATCGAATAGTACTGACTGAAGAGCATCACACATTGACACTTTAGACGTGACAGAGAACAGAAATGTACTTCCCTAGAAGAAACTGCGAGATACAGTCTTACCTAGAGTAAGTCAAGTCAAGCTGCCTGTTGATATGTGCTCTGTCTCACTCTAACGCGTGCTGATAAAAGTCGTCTGTGCGGTAGCTCCTCCCAAGATTCTGAGCCTCTCTCCAGAAAGCAAAGATAAAAATGTCGCAGCGGCGCGTGTCCAATGGAACACAGCACACACACACACACACACACACACACACACACACACACACACACACACACACACAGCCAGCTTTAAATCCTATTCACTAGGAGGAAATGAATACAATGTAATAAAAAACGTCTCGCACCTTGAACCTTAATTCGGGTCATTCTGAGTTCTCGGCACGTCCAAAATGAATGTATCTTGTGTTTTTGTATTCATTATTGCTATTCCTGAATTGTACAATGTGAAAGGTATTCACAACTTATTTCACAGGGATTGGATCACTGCCTTTCTAATTCAATGTCATTCAAATGATGTTTTGCTGAAGTAGTTGCTTGTAATTATATACATTTCTTATGCCAACTGACAAAAATGTGTTTACACACCTGGGGTTACGTAACACGCCTAAACCTCCAAAAGATTAAATAAAGTTATGCTTTACCTAAAGGTTTTATATATTTTCTATGTAAATTGCTGAAAGCTCCTAGAGTTAAATAAAGTTATGTTTTATAGAATTGTATTATATCTTCACATTACACTGCCAGAGCATGAGGATGGATATGGTTACTTTGTCTATCAAAGGCTAGATTACTAAATGTAATGCAATTACTGTCATAAGCAGCACCTGTGTTAACGTAAAATGCTGTTACAAAAAAAAAGAAAAGTTTTGAACGACCACTTCTGTCCACCTGTGTTCATCGCAACAATTTCAAACCGGTGTTTTCCTACATAAATATATATTTTTTATCAAGTCAAATTAATCAATCATGCTTAAGACAACTTGTCTCGACTCGTCGGTTACATAAGCGCAGCCTGTTGCTTAGTAACACGTGACTTGAAACGACGGCCTTGGCCCTGCGCTATTAATCCGTGGCTCTGCTGTTTACCGCCTTTCTCCCCAGGTAGAATGGAAGGTTTAACCGCCAGACATATCGGTCTGTCATCACAAACAAAGGTCCAGGCCCTGCACACGTGACGGGAAGCTGCTATTGATCTAATGAGGCTGGTTGTTGTGAAGCTGAAGGACGGGTTGAACCACACTTTCGCTCTCAGTCGGTAAACACGCTCAGTGTTGACCTTGAGCCTGTAATGATTTCAAACACATAATCCCAGTTCAATTTTTGAAGCCACCTTTTGAATGTTGTATTTTTAACCCATAAAAGAGTGAGGTCCTTCCGTCGTCTCCATGGGGGAAATATTTAGAAACTCTGACTTGTAAATTGGCAATATAAAACACAATTATAAATTCAGACACCGGTTTTGAGGTATAGATATCCTTTTAAAATCACTCGATTCCTCTAATTTCCTAGATTCTTCAAGCCTGTACTGAATTGATGAGATTAAGATGTTGTGGTTAATCTCGGTGGCAGATAGCAAGCCAGTGTGCAACCAGGACCTCACCATCTATGACCCCACATACAGAAGTCATCATGACGTTATCTCATTCAGTGGACAGTGACTCCGAGAGCTGGCCATTGTCTATTGTCTGCTTCGATCATAATCTCGAGAGATCCTCTTACTGAATGATAGCACTGTTGTCTTTTGTCTATTTCTTTCATAATCATGACATCCTCGCATTGTATCGACAACCATGACCGTTCTATTGTCTTTTTCTGTAATAATCATGATACACTCTTTTGAATCAACAATGATACAAAGGCTTACAAATTTGTATTAATTCAATGATGTCATCATGTCATTGAATTGATGAATTTAATTGAATTGAGGATCCCAGGAAGAATAGCTGGTTTTACCAGGCTAATGGGGGATCCTAATAAAACCTAAACCTAATTAAGTGACACAGAGAGATTATTCACTGTATCGTCTGAATTGAGTGATAACTCAAGTATAATAATCATATATTTAGTGGTTAACATTATCGGCCTACATTTTAGAATGTGAACTAATATTTATGTCTATTCATTTTGGACAAAAGCCATTGCCATGGTTAGATTTGTTATTTGAATGGCAGGGAAGTGTGACAGCCCAAATAATCCATGCAAATGATTGGGTGTCTTTTGTGCTCCCTAGTGGTGGACGAACGGAACTGAAATGTGGCGACATTTTGCTGTAATTAAAAGAATAATAAAAAAAACGTAGTAATTCCGTAAAAACTGACAGGAAACTTGGATTTTACCATTTGAATGTTTATAAATCGTATGCTTAAGAATCTCCATTCTCAATTAAACATATGCTATAGGGGGGGGGGCTCTATATAAAATATATGAATACGGATAAATTAGTACAAGACAAATATGTTGGTTAACATTTGCCCCAAGAGATTTTTTAGAGACACAGAATTGTTGTTACAGCTGCACAAAAAATAGACAGTATGTTATTTGTATGCAAAGAATGTTATTCTGTTAAAAGTCAGACTGAAGGTAATCACTTTAGCATCGGAATTCTACAGGTTATTAAGTTAGATTGTTAGTAGGTTAGTAGATTAGTTAAATAAATAAGGCCTCTTTCTTTATCTCTTCTCTTATTTAACGTCATAAAAAGTAAAAGGGAATACATCAGTAGCATACCCACATGGAAGAATATAAAGCATTCTGTAATACTGGTAGATGAAAACATTTCATCAAGATCACAGAATAGAAAAACACTATTTTCTACCAGGTACCACATTCAAACACAGAGGGTCACACCCTCACCATCTGTCTAAACCCAATCCATCTCAATAATTTAAAAAGAATAATAAACATCAACGGCAACAATGAGGGCAAAGAAAACTAATTTTATTAATAGTAGGTCTACATAATTAATGCACATGCTCATGGTTACAACAACACAGGACAAAGACTGAGATGCTCTTTGATAGCACAGATAGCACTGGCTGTGCTATCGGTTTCAGACAGCTGGGGTTATCAAAGAGACGAGAGCACTTTCTCGGGAAAGGGTTGGACGTTTTCTGTCAAAGATGGTTTCCCATATCACAGACCGACCCGCTGCTTACCTCTGATGTGTGAACGACCAAAGGAGAGACCTTTTCAGCACATTTGATGATCGGAGGAGGTCTGTCGAGAGCCTGCCGAGAGAAAACCCTGATGAGCACTTGGTTGGTTGATTGGTTGGTTACATGGGGAAAAAAACCATTGCAAGATCTAACAGCTAAAAAGGCAAAGCTCAGATATGCAATCAAAAGCTATTGCCATTGCTTGTGACCGTTCAAGATTACTTTAAAGTTGTTGACACAGTTGGAAACTCAATATAAGTGCTTAGGGCACAGACCTCTGGGTCTAAGCCATACAAAACAAGACAATTGACCAGCTGGGGGTGCACCGCCTTTAAAACTGCCATGGAAAAAGACATGTACATGTTGTACAATAAGGAAACAAGGCAAGGCAACTTTATTCATAGAACACTTTTCATACACAAGGCAGACTCAAAGTGCTTCACATAGAAACATTGGCATACAATAAAATAAAAAATGTAATAATAATAATAATACTAAAATAAAATAATAGATAAAAGAAAACATAGCAAAGTAAAAAAATAGATAGAAAGTAAAGTCAAAGTTAAAAAGCATTTTAGAAATTGCAATGTATTTAAGATTTAGCAAATAATTAATTCAATGACTTCTACATGGAGTAACACATTTTAAAGGGGAGAAGTTTAACCGCAAATAAACCAAAGATTAAACCTAGGCATAGGCCTCCATGGTGAGTGGATACAGTCTGATATTCCTTCAACAATGACAGGACTTAGTGTTCAAAGTGGCAATAAGAACTTAGCAGAACTTAGTAGGAGCTTGCCTTTCGAATATAAAACACACTAAATATGTTGAACTAATAATAAAGAAGTGTGCACTGGAGCCCTGCAGTAACAGGTTGTGCGCAGGTTGAGTGTGGCGTAAACACCCTGCTGTTATCGCTTATGGGGGGCTGGTGTGACATTAGAATACATGTTCGTAAAAGTCACGCAAAGTTTCCACATCTGAACAAAAGTGTCGATCCAATATAAAACTTAAATAAAAACGAATGTCGTGAAGTGACATTAGTGTTCGCACTCACCGTGTTGCAGACCAGCCGCTGCTGTTTGTTGTTGTTCAACTGATGACGACGAAGCCCCGCCCCCCCTTAACCGGAAGTGACGATGTTCAAAAAGTCAATAAATCCAACCTCTTTTTTTTATTCATAACATTTAACACTTTAAGGATTTTACAACGTTTCTGAAATTGCGTCAAATATTTGAATCGCTAAAGTAAACGATTGTATGCTATGGTTATATCTACTGCATACACCTAAAATATCCTATAGAAACTGAAACGTTATAATGAATTCAATATTTGATGGTTTCAAATATGTTTTATTACTTCACTGAGACACATTATAGGAATTACACTTGATTATAATGTATTCAAAATAAACGGAAAGACTGTAGAATAGACAAAACAAGAAGAAGAAACATTCAAATACGTATCGATTTACAATATTAAATCAAAGCATTTCAATTAAATTGCATTGATATCCTCCAAGGTGGTGATATTAAATTAATCAATCAACACATAATTATCTATTACCGAAAGGGAAGTTTGAAGCGATCGGGATTCTTTTCATCGTTGCATTGGTTTGCTTCCAGGTCACAACGTGTGTAACACAACGACCTCCAGGCTGGTGGACTGGACTGGTCGGTCGGACTTATATTTTCCAGTAATGCATTGGTATGTCAGTAGGTAATGTGTAACATGAGATGGCTGTGCGACTCCCCTTCAGATAGCGCTCGGACGCAGGGTTGCATCAGCTGTTGAAGTCGTCCGGGCTGCAGCGATGTTGACGTTGCGGAACATGAACGTTCCAGTGCGGGCTGTGTGTGGACTGTTACAGCGGAACATGCACGTTCCAGTGCGGGCTGTGTGTGGACTGTTACAGCGGAACATGCACGTTCCAGTGCGGGCTGTGTGTGGACTCTTAAAGCCCTCTCGGGTGGTTCGGGGCAGCTGTGCATGCGTGTGTGCACATGGACGCAGTAGGACGTTCACCACCGGCAGAATTCTGCACGATAAATTCTTTAAAGGTAGGCTAAACGTGCGTAAGTTAATTCAAGTACATGTTATTTGTATAGCCCGTAATCACCATTACAGCCTCAAAGGGCTTAGCAGGAAACATATTGATGACACCACCCTGACCCAAGCCCGCCAACAAGAGCAAGAAAAACTCCCTTAATCAGTAAGGAAGAAACCTTGGGATGAAGTTCAGTTAAATTTGCGTTGTTTTTTCCCCATATGCATTAGACCTGGAAGAGCAGTTCAAGGCTGCGAGGGACAAGGTGACGAATGCGCTCCCGGGGAGCGAGTGGAGCCCCTTGGAGATCAACCCCGACCTGCCCCCCGAGAGGGCGGACATAGTGATCGTGGGAGGGGGTGTGATCGGCTGGTCCATCGCCTATTGGCTCAAGAAGAAGGAGAGGATTCGGGATGGAGTGAAAGTGATAGTGGTGGAAAAAGACCCAACGGTAGTGCATTCAAAACATTCCATTTTTTTTCTCCAAATTATGATTTATTCAGTTTAAGACTAAACAAACCATCAAACATATAAGCGTTGTTATTATATAGGCTCACCCGTGTATGGATATATGCTCCTTGCTGTGCATTCAAAACATTCCATATTTTTTCTTTCTCCAGATTATGATTTATTCAGTTCTTAATTTCTCACAGACACCAGTACAAGATCCATAGCAGGGTATAAAAGTAAAACAAGAAGACAAAAGACAAGAAAACAAGACAAAACAAACATATAAGCGTTGTTATTATATAGGCTCACCCGTGTATGGATATATGCTCCTTGTATTGAAAGAAAGCCTGGGCATTGAGAGAAGAACAACACACAGCAGTTCAGACATTTCTCTTTTTATTCAACTTTTTCCTGCTAGTTGGTGTATAACTGAAATACATGTTGTGTTATGTCTGTGTGTGTGTTTAAATATGTGCTGCTCTTCTCAGTACTCCCAGGCCTCCACGGTGCTCTCTGCAGGGGGCATACGGCAGCAGTTCTCCCTGAGAGAGAACATCCAGCTCTCTCTGGCCTCTGCCGACTTCATGAGGAATATCAACGTAGGTTTCGAACCCCCAACAGTCATGTGAAGTGGACTGTGGAGTCAATCATTCTTTGGGTTATTTTATATAGCTCAGCTATTTTCCAATATGAGTGTTGGGGGGGAAACCTGCAGTATGCAACATCAAATCCATTTTCGCCACAAAAGTTCTGCATGTTTTTGACCGTGAACCTCGTTCTGACATTTGGGTTCTCAAATCTTCATCAGTGGTCACAATAGCCGAGTACCGACCAGGACTTTTTCAGTCCCAGGCTTTTTTTTTTTTGGCTACGCCCACGCATTAGCTCCCCTTGTCGTCGCGTACGCACCACAGGGAAGTCCGAGAGGCTTACCGACGGAGCGTCTACGAGCGGCTCAGAAAAGTACCACCTCTGCTGGAGGACTTTCTGAGCCCCTGTAAGAGCCCCTGTAAGAGTCCTGAGGGGCGGATCCTCTCTCCAAACCGCACCCACAAAACCTCACTAGCGGGAAAAGTACGCCTGGTCGGTACGCAGCTATTGAGTGGCACTCTTAGACTCTTAGAAAACAGTGGAGCCCGACTATTCCTCTGTAGCGATGCATATGTTTTTCTGGGGGTTGAGAATGAGAACCTTGACGGTGGCCGCTCTCTCTGTCCTAGGAGCACCTCGGGGTGCTGAACCAGGAGCCCGTGGACCTCCAGTTCAACCACTCCGGCTACCTGTTCGTGGCCAACGAGAGCGTGGCTCACATCATGGAGGAGAACTACAGCACCCAGAGGTGCGCTGTCGGCCTTTCTGTTTCTCTTAAATAGTTTTTATCCACTTTATTTGAATACAAGAGGGGTACAAGAATAAAGAAAGAAGAATTGAAAGACAGAGAAAACTCAACCTTTCGTTCTTTCTTGAAAATAAATTAGCTTAATAAAGGAAATGCTATATTTCTGAAGTGATGAATTGTATTTCATGTTCTTATGGTGTGGGTGAACCTGACCGGGGTTATGCTGGTGCTGCAGGTGTGCCGGGGCCAAAGTGTCCCTCCTCTCGCCCCGTCAGCTGAAGGAGAAGTTTCCCTGGATCAACACCGCGGACATTGCACTCGCCTCCTACGGTAACGGCACACTGCTCGGTAACACGCATGTAACCGTCCGGACCGTCTGATAAACAAATGTCAAATTCACCAGAAAAAAAAACAAAACGAAAGGCTCCTGAATAGTTTTTATCCGCTTATTTAAATACTACCATAGTTTTTGTCCTTAAAAAAAAAAATCGAAAGCATATCTGGTTTTAATTCGGTGTCTCTCTGTTCCTTGACTCCACTAGGGCTGGAGAACGAGGGCTGGTTCGACCCGTGGACCCTTCTGAACGCGTTCAGACAGAAGGCTATCTCCATGGGAGTCACCCAGAGCATTGGAGAAGTCACCGGTTGGTTATAGGCTAAACGCATACGCTCGTGGTTTCCAATCGACGAACATTTCTCTAACGTTGACGTTCTGTTTTTATTAATTCTTTAAGGTTTCGACTGTTCTATGACCAGAGTGGAGACTGCTGACGGTGAGACGGTAGATGTCAAGAGAATAAAATACGTGAATGTAAGTGTGAACTGTTACGCAGACGCTTCGTCAGTCACCAGTTCTCCTCTTCTGTAGTTTTTGTGGAATAGCTTACCCAGACATATAAGAGAAGCAGGGTCCGTGGATGCTTTTAAATCCATGTTAAAGTCATTTTTATTCTCAAAGCACTATGGAATGTAACCTGCTGTCCTCCTTCACTATTTAAGTCAATTCTCGCTGTAACTTGTTGTTTTCCTCTCACTATTTCAGTCCACTCTGTTATGTCCGTATCACTCCGCTTTATAAATGTATTGTTGTTATTATCCAGAACTGTTATGTCACCATTTCGATGGCTTTATCAATGTATTGATGTATTTTCCCAGAAGTACTCTGAGACCATTTCGATGAGGTGAGACTGCACTTTAAACAATAAATTGATTGAATTTAATTGATTGATTGATTGATTGGTTTTCTCTGTATCTGTTGTCACTGTACCTTCATTACCCAAATATATGAACATACTTACATACATAAGTCCGGTATGACTCTTTATTCTACCCAGTTTAGACAGTCATGATTGACTTGGCTCAAAATTCCCTCCCTTCCTGCTGGAAGATGCCATGCTTTGGAAACCGGAATACAATAATAAACCGGAATGTTTCTCAGCACTACCAGTCCATTCCATGTTTTTCTCCTGTGCATCACAGAACGGGGTACTAACACAACGTGTACTCCAGAAAATAACCACTTTCCAGGGTCTCTAAAAGGGTATTTTACAAGTACATGTTGTTCTTTTCAGTATGTTTTCCCACTGGACCTTCTAGCATGAGCTAATGCACCCGTCATGTCTGTCATTCTTCGTCCTTTGGCTTGTTGCCCAACGCTGCGACAGACCTACACCCCGTGACTGTGGTTTTTTCCACGCCCCACGCCTCCTAAGTGGCTATCCTGGGCTCCTCCGACGCCCACGACACAGGGTGATCATGAGTAACCCTGTTTATTGTAGTGTTTGAAGCATTATTAAAGGGACATTCCACCGATTTCCACATTAATCTGTATGAATGTCATATTTGTAGTCGAAATGTAACCATTTCTATTTTGGTGCCTTCTTGTCCAAGAAAAGGCAGTGCTTGTAGTCTCACCAGACTCACCTGAACTCTAAAGGGCTGCTTATGGTCCTGCGTTCACACAACGCAACGACCACGCAGACGCATCGACCTAGTCGTTAGCGTTTATGGTTCTGCGTGGGGTTTTAGTGAGCGGACCAATCACAGCCCTTGCGGCTGCGTCGCCTCGATGGAAGGTTTACAATTTTTGGGAGGCGCACGTCAGGCCCTTGCGGTGGACAAAGACGTAAGAGGTCCGTAAGCCCCTTGCGTTGCGTGAACGCAGGACCATAAACTGCCCTTTACACTTCCTTCTTTAAATTATATCAAAATGGTCATATGACATCATTTAAAGAAGGAAGTGTTAGAGGTAAATACAGATGTCTCCCATCTCTGGGGGAAATGAGGGAATGATGCGCGACCATTCAACAATAGGACTTGGTTTCTAGCTATACAAAGCTTAATGCAGATGGAGTGGAGTGTCCCTTTAAGGGCAGAGCAGGTGTTCCATGTCGCCGTGTCAGAGACGACCCTGACAGTGTGTGGTGTGTGGTGTCGGCTGCTCAGACCTGTGTCAATCGATTACCTGATGCACCACAGGTGTGCACTCCCACTCAGTCCCAGACTCTAATCAGTTTGACTCGGGCCAGGTGAGGCCGCTTAACCCAGCCGTCAACCACACACACACACACACACACACTCCACAGTGACGTGATGCTAGTGATTGTACTTATAGATACGTATGTGTCTTTATTACACGACGTGCGAGATATCGAGTGCAAATATGGGTTTTTAGAGTGCAAATATAGGGCGATGTAACACGGTTCAACAACTGGTTGCACCGCTGCGTCAGTGCGCGGTCAAACGACAGTTAAACGCGGCAGAATAAATGGTGGTAAACTCATTCTTTCCTTGGTTTATTTTGTCGTATAATAAATCATTCATTACACAGTTAGTCGTTCAGTACGGCTGTATATTTGTACTCATCTGTGTATTTTGTCTCGTCCTGCGGACTCGACAAAATACGGAAGACTCGTAAAAATATCAAGTGAAACGACAGTTAAACGCGACTTTCCTTGATATTTATATTTTTATACAAACACATATATGTATATTGAGTACAAATATACAGCTGTACTGAACCTGTGAAATAACCTATATATATTTCTATATCAATATAAACAAATTAAATGTTACCGCGTGTGATTCTCACTTGCTAAACAACACAGTGAAAAAGCACCGTCTCCAATGCATATTTCCTACGTTTTCTCCTCCCCCCCTCCCCTGTGGTTCCTGGCTGGGTGTGTGAAGTCACAGAGAGGGCACCGATGTCTTTAGCTCTAATTCCACCTATAGCCCTGGGGATGGGGAGGCCTGAGGGGCTCCACGCCAGAGGCACACGCGCTGGATAATGACATCTGGCCGGCTAACGAGGACCAAAACACTGGCTCCAAACCCTCTGAATCACACGCTCTCTGGGCTGGCTTTCATCTGCCGCATTTGCTGCTCCGTAGGGATGTGTGTGGATATGTGTTGCCGTGTGTGTGTGTGTGTGTGTGTGTGTGTGTGTGTGTGTGTGTGTGTGTGTGTGTGTGTGTGGATGTGTTGCCGTGTGTGTGTGTGTGTGTGTGTGTGTGGGATATGTGTTGCTGTGTGTCTGTGTCTGTGTGTGTGTGTGTGGATGTGTTGCTG
>OMLJ01063613.1:0-13454 GCA_900302595.1 Gadiculus argenteus | reverse complement strand
GGTGCTTCTCTCGTCTCGTCCTCCATGGTGCTGTTGCTCAGATGAATGATGAGTAAGCAAAGTTTTGCCACCACGGCGTTTTTTTCCCGCCACCCCCCCGCCCCACCCGCGCGCTCCCTGGGATGACGTCACATTTCGCGTGACGATGCGGCGGGACTCGGGAGAAACATTTACGAGGAGGAGGAGAGGCGAAGAAGAAGATGGTAGGGAGGGTCCGGAGCATGCAGTCAGTGCTGCTGCCACCCCCGCGCTAATGTGGTAGCAGCAGCAGCGGTAGCAGCGGCAGCAGCGGCGGCAGCATCACCGCTGCAGCCGTCGCCAGGACGCCGGAGGGGCAGCCTGGCATCGGCCGCCTACACGGGGACGCGCGGCTGTCACTTTGAACCACAGAGAGAATGGCTTCGCATACGATAACCGAGCGGTTTCAGCCGCACAGGATGCCCAGGATACGGAGGAGTCCGGTAAAAAAAAAAAAAGAACGAGAATCGTTAATTGAGTTTAACTTTAAGTGCATTGATTGAGGGAAGAGTTATGACCAAGTTTGGGCGGGCTGGGGGAAATGCGGCATTGGCACGCGCGCCGTCTGCAGCTGGGCAGTGAGCGCGCCACTGCGGTGCGCGGGAGGATTCCGCTCAGTCATGCTATGGCTCTCCATAGGAACACATGGCTGATGCTCAATTTAGTGCGAAAAGTTGATCGGCTGATGCATGTTCATTGTGACAGGACAGGAGTCTTTAACATGGTCTCTGTTTGATGGTAGTAGGCTGTGCATCAATGTCATGTGTGCCGAATAGCCACACATGAGGCGACTCTATATATGTTTAATTACATTGCATTCGCCCAATGGCTTCATATGATAATGCAGTTTCGGTGTGTTGTGCTGCTGTTGTTTTACGGCTTTATGCTAAATACTGCAGACCTGGCGCCTATAGCATTGCCTACGACTGTACTATGATGCCGTTCTATGTGTACAATTGTAAATTGTTCTGATAATGTATTTGTGTATACAGTATGTGTGTGTATGTGTGTTCTTATTCATGACACGTAGCCTATGCATCACTTTATGATTTAGCTGCAGACATCAACATAGGACATAACTCGTGTGCATTGCATAATTCACGTCACATTTTTCTACATTGTCATGGTGTGTCCCCAAATGCCCTGTAGATGCAGTGCTGCCTAGTCTATACCATATGAGACCCTGTAGCTGTAGTCCTTCAGCCAGTGTAGAGGTGAAAGCTGACAGTTGAGACTGTCAATGAGTCAGTGACCTCCACTGTGACAGATTCTGAGGGATCAGCACTGTGGTATCGATGCATTTCTGCATTATAAGCCATAAAACAAAACTTAATTTAGTCCTTTTTGGGTGCGTATTTGATTTTGTTTTTGTTGATGCATGTATGTCGTACAAAATGTTCTGATGGCAAAAAAACGATAAGGCTATACGTCAATTCTTATGGCTCTATCTAATACTAAATACGTCCTCTCTCCAATCCTGCCAATATCTGTCCAAATGATGATATTTAGTAAAAATAATGACATTTGGTCCTACTATGGCTGCACAGCAATCCATTATAAATGTATTAATATAATTTTAGTATGATGATATCTTCACATTAAAAATGACTACACATTATCATTTACTTCATACAGGAGTGTAATAACCTTTGAAATCCTTCAAATCGGATTCCAAGATCCAGTGCATATTTATTGATACACAATCTAAATGCCCTTCAGGGGGCTTTCCCCAAATTAATAATGAGCAATTTAGTAATTTAAATGTACATAATCATGCCATCAACTAACAAGTATACGAGTGAGGCCTGTTGCTCAAGAAGGCAACCATCTAGCCTGTAGACAATGGGGATGTGAACCTGGAACCTTTCAGCGTCTTAACCACTGGACGCTCCTCCCCCTTCCCCCCCAGGCCTCCTTCCCCGGGAACCTCCATCTGGTTCTGGTGCTTCGGCCCACCAGTTTCTTCCAGCGCACCGTCACCGACCTGGGCTTCCGCTTCAGCCAGGAGGATTTCATGCTGAAGATGCCAGTAAGGCAGCACACCCTCAGATACCAAACATGTCCCACCCCACCTCCAGGTATATTCTCCTCTCACGGGACCACCCAGCACAATGGCAATTCAGAGCGTGTCTTGCTTCTGTAGATGTGAACGTATGTATATGTGTATTCCAGGGCAACGGTTCTGTGGACATTCAGAAATGTTTCAGAAGTAGTGGGGACTCATTGATAACTTGTGTGTATCTAATCAACTGGATTATTTGTTGAAGCACAGGCAATTTTGCAACATCAAAATAATAATAATATTACTAAAGTAATTGTATACTCTAAGGATAAGGAGCTAACATCGATAAAGCCGGTTTTCATGTGATGGTGTCTTCAACAATGCTGATGTTTATAAATCGCAAATGAAGAATGTGTTAGAACAAGTTAAATTTGACAATTGACACATTTTGCAAATGCAGTTACTTCAACAGTTGTTAGCTTTTGTTGGTTAAGCAAACAACACTAGCTCATCACCACTCATACTGGTACTAAAGGTGTGAGGGTTAAATGACATTACATACACAGGTTAACATTGCTCAGTGAAAGAGGTGGTTCATGGCTGGTTTTTCCTACCCCCTGTAGGTAGTGATGCTGAGCTCGGTCACAGACTTGCTACGCTACATCGATGAGAACCAGTTGACCTCTGAGTTTGGTGGCACGTTAGACTATTGCCATAGCGATTGGATCGTCCTACGAACGGTACGATCGAGATTACAATTACTCTACAATCTGTTGGCAAAAAATATTTATTTGCCGAATTGCTACATTATTTTATTGATTAGATTGATTAGATGATTATTTGCCTATATTATAATCTTTAACTATGTTCTCCTGTAGATAACAGATTTATTTATGTAAAGGTTGTCATGTATTTGATGGATACAAACTTTTACTTTTGTTGACATCAAGATTGTTGTTTACGGTCCCCACGTGCCCCCCTGTCTCTGTTGCCATGGTGATATGGTCATCATCCCTGTATTTTTATTGTTTTGGTTGCGTGCCTCTCTGCTACCCCCGCAGGCGATAGAAAGCTTTGCAGTGACAGTGAAGGACATCGCCCAGATGTTGCAGTCATTCGGCACGGATCTGGCCGAGACGGAGCTCACTGATGAGGGGGGCGCGATCGAATGCCTACTGAAGGCTCACACTGACAAGTACAGGAACCTCAAGGTACGGATCTATATCTATGGATCTGTCTTCACTTCACAGGGTGGGGGCTGTGTGTCGCATGAACAGACGTTACTTAATGTTCTGCTATCCTTACGGCCAGTGTAGGGGAGCAGGGCCGGTAACGAGAAATGTTCCTTTCCCCCGCCGCTCTGAAATCCTTTTAAATACACATGTAAAGTAATGGTTTAACTACTAAATAACACAAAGACAGCTTAACACTAAACATTAAGAAACACAGGACATTGCTGAGATGGTTGCAACATGTGTGTGTGTGGTTCACTGATGATCTTTAAAACTAGGTGCCATCTACAAGCCAATTCCAACCAACCCACACATCCAACCAATCAATAAAACAAACAAACACAAACACCAAATTAACTTAATCAATCAACACAAAACATAGAAACCATGGCATACCAAGCACCATGAACAGAGGGAATGACACTGACACAAACTAAAATATACGATCACAGGTCATAGAAAGAAAGAAAGAAAGAAAAAGTAAATTAGTATTTTATTTGTTATACGTGTTATTTAGGAGTAGGTAGGGGAAAGCTCAGGATCCTGCTCAAGGATGCCTAGAGGCAGCCTGCAAACCTAGGGGGTTAAACCTGCTGGGTTGAAACCTAATAAGTAGACTTGTGTGTGTGGCTTTGGTTTTGTACACCGCAGCATGCATTTGAACATTCTCCTATCTATTAGTCTTTTGAAGACATGCAGGAAGCATCCCTCTTATCAATCATTCAGGCATTCATTGATGCCTGAATTCAGCTGAGCTCATATGACAAAACCTAAGTGGAGCCCTGACTCTGGCTGTATCACAGACTCCCAGCGTACACACGTTCCCATGTGAACCATGTAAACCACCGTCTATGGTTACCGGAGCCTAGGAGAAGCTTAGCATCCTTCAGCTAATGTCAAGTAGCTAGATACATACAGGCTTTCGTCACATTCTCCTATTCTTCCTTTGATTAAAATATTTCATTTTATTCTGTGGGCTTTGTCTACTGGTATTTTGACCTACTATGACCCCTAATCATTACATTATTTTGATTGGAATAGTGTCGGATTGTACACAAGGTAGTGGTTAGGGTGTTTGACTTTTGTCTTTTTGGAAGATGCTCCAACCCTACCTACTCCTTATTGATATCTTGATTCTCTGTAAGTTGCTTTGGCTTTATTCACAATAAAAGCGTCTATTAAATGACTTATCTACTGTATTCAGTATAAGAGTTCCTTTATACCAAATGCCATGAATGTGTTGAATTCTTAACTCTGTTAACATATATGAACATGTCCTACAGTGTTCATGTGCAGTAATGCTTTTGGTTGTATTGTATTGTAGCATTGTGGAGTGTGTGTGGTTGATGTGGCTGAGACCACGCCCACGCTACAACGGTATTGAAATGTATCGTAATAACATATTCTGTTCTGAGAGACGACATGATGAAACCAAAGGGACATTTCCACCATCAACATTTACAGTAAATTTAAATTCAGTCTATTCTTTACTCATCGTAATAACCCCCTGGTGTTTTGCAGGAGGCCATCAGGTCAGTGTCCAAGGAAGGCCGCCACCTTCTGTCCATCCTGGAGAGCTCTGGGAACGAGGAGGACTGCCACTGGGATGTGAGGCTGGACTGGGACACGGTGCAGAGGCAAGAGGCGCCCCACAGACGGCTGGTCGGCTTATGTTGAAGCCGCAGAGCGTACCACTGTAATGTAACCATAGTGACGCCATGATACTAGTGTTAGCTGTGTTACATTTTCAACCCGGTATCACGCCATATCGTGCTCATGCGCACAAATGTTATTCATCTATGTGTCGTGTCCCAGAGCACATATTTCTGACTTTTTTCGTGCTACACAGAACGAAATGTAAACCAATGCATTTTGAATAGGGTTAAGGTTAGGATTAGGGTTAGGTTTAGGGTTAGGGTTAGGGTTAGGGGTAGGGTTAGGGTTTAGGGTTAGGGGTAGGGTTACGGTTAGAGTTACGTCGGAGAAACGCTCCCGTTCAAAATGCATTGCTTTACATTTCGTTCTGTGTAGCACGAAAAAAGTCAGACTATCGTGCTCTGGGACACGATTCAATAGATTAATAACATTTGTGCGCATGAGCACGATATGGCGTGAGACTGGGCTGACCAATAATGCTGCATTTTGAGCTAAATTAAATAAACATACCCTACATATACAGCTAACCAGTAGCATTCATGAGGCATTTCTGTCTTTTAGGGCGCGGCCGGTGAGGACGGTCGCCCTGGGCCTGCAGGATCCATCGGGAACAGAGGTCCAGCTGGAACCATGGGCCTGCCCGGACCCAAAGGCTTCAACGTAAGGCTCTGGAACCAACCTAGACGAGGGGTTTAGTGGTCAGGGTGTTTGATCCAAAGCTGGAAGGTTCTGGGTTCTAACCCCCAATGTCGGCAATCTACCTGTATGCATCGTGAGCATGCTCTTTATGTGTTAATTAATTGATCCGCTAAATGACTATATAGCCAATAGTAACCAAGATAAAGCAACGATCACATGGTATATATTGTTTATACCTTATGTATACTGTATATCTTAATAACCTTGTGTTAAACCTTCAAGGGTGACCCAGGCAAGACAGGAGAGCAAGGCTCTGCTGGAGTAGCCGGTCAGAGGGTAAGTGCTGTTTGGATACTGTATTTCAGTACTGTAAAACACGGTCAAAATACTCTCAGTTCCCGTCACCTGTTAACCAGTGAAGGAGTTGATGCTGACTAACTCTTTAACCTGGCAGGGTCCTCCCGGGAAAGACGGAGAGGTCGGACCTGCTGGCCCCCCAGGCCCATCTGTAAGGAGATATATTTTAATCCACAAACTAAAGAACATTTTCTTCAGTAATATTTGGTAATAGAGATTTGATTCCTAATGTTTTCTCGTCCTCCATAGGGTGTCGCGGGAGACAGAGGAGAGCAAGGACCTCCTGGTGTCAATGGATTCCAGGTGGGTCATTAATCAGTGCTATTATTATTATTATCATTAATGTTATTAATGTGACGATAGAACTCTGAATGTTTACGTGGATGCCTTTGTGTTATTAGGGCTTGCCTGGAAACCAAGGACCACCTGGAGAATCTGGGAAACCAGGTGACCTGGTAAGCTAATGCTAAAAATGATCGTTTATTTATAACATTCCATTTGAATTTTAAACAAAAAATGGCAATGCAATTCAAGAGACGGTTTCACCGTTTCAGGTTTGATGTTCTACCCAGTTGTAATGCAAGCTGATTAGAATATCCAGTAAAATATTGACTGTGTTTGTGAACCTCACTGTTTACCCTTCAGCTGCTATTAATATCAACTGATATCAGATCGATGCTGCTCGATACGTACTGACGCTTGATATACAGCGGTGTTTCTAACGTCTGCGTCGTGTCTTTCCAGGGTATTCCTGGAGAGTTGGGAGCAGTGGGACAGATCGGACCGAGGGTACGTCTCATCCAACACATCCAACACAGCGTCTGTCCAACAACGACACTGCAGTTCATTGAGACTTGAAGGGTTGAGTCTTAAGTACTGACAGTGTCTCTGTGTCCATGCACCATAGGGAGAGCGTGGAGTCCCAGGAGAAAGAGGAGAGCTGGGTTCAACCGGTCTGCAAGGACCCAAAGGAATCCCTGGATCCCTGGGCCCAGATGGACCTAAGGTACGGTCAGGACGCGTAGCACGAGATGTACCTCAGTCCAGGTCACACAGCCGTAGACCAACTCCATACACAGGAACAAACCAGTGTTCAACAGTCATGTCAACACCTGATTGGACCTGTATATCGGCAATTAACACTTACCTCCAGAATTAAGAGTTAACATGACTGTACAGGCAAACATCTTGCTTGTACAGTCATTGTGTTTGGAGGATCCTTTACAAATGCTGGGAGTTCCCACCACCGGGTGCAATGAAGATGTCCCTTTAACAACGGTCTGCTTGGTTTTCACAGGGTAGTCCTGGACCCACCGGGACCCTGGGAGACCCCGGACCGCCTGGACTTCAGGGACAGTCTGGAGAGAGAGGTATCTCCGGATCCCCGGGGCCCAAAGGGGACAGAGTGAGTTCAGACCTCGTCCTGTTCGATCCTTCTCCCTGTTATTCTTAATATCACCTTATATGTATGTAACAACAGTACATCATGTCATATGCATGTATACATGTAAGAACATAATCCATCAATCCATGTTTAACGTACGTCATATTCACCCGCAGTCTAAAATCTCTGTGTGCAAAGCTCTGTGTTATTTTGCCTGTATTATTGAATCTAATCGAAACAAATTGAATCTAGCCTAATATCATGTGTGCTGTGATGTAACACAACACAGCATAATGTAACTTAACACTATATCATCATGGCATTGTCATCGTCATATGTTTAGGTTTGATGTCAATCAAATTAACTATGATCATGAATTAGAATAGTTCCTTCCCTTCTCTCTTGGTATAGAGAACATGTCATAAGGTCATTAACATGACCTTATGACATGTCATTAACATGACCCTGACCATGGTCATTTGTGGCAGAATTTTTACTTTACAAATTACAGACATGATGCATTTGCACAGGATTAAGATCACAGGCATCCTCCGCAATTATTACAAATCATCATAGGCCCACAGGTAATACTAATCCTGTGCGAATAGGGCTAATGTCTACCTTTCCTCCTCTGCTGGTATAGAGGACATGATGTATGGTATAGATAACGTGACCTTTCCTTCTCTCACAGGGTAATATCGGTGAAAAAGGATCCGAAGGTACGCCTGGAAACGATGGTGCTAGGGTAAGTCTCTTTTTTGCTAAACCTATTTATTTCATGTTATTATTTTGTACTTTTTGGTTTCTTTTCATTGGGTGTCTACGGAACGCCCCGGGGTAAACACTGTCAAGCCACAAATCAGGAAATTAAATTCAGGATTGAAATGAAGGGAAATAAGAAACCACATAATGGACGCGTTATTCATGTAGAATGCAATTTCACAGCAGGGCCGTGAGAATCACATTTTTTATTGGAGTTTCATTGAGTGCCCGTGATGCTGGATACAACGCTCCAATGATTTCCTAAATAGTTTGTTTCATTCATGTGCATATTTGTTTCTCTTTATGAGAATCATGTTTTTATTTTTCCATTGAGTCCCAGTGTTGCTGGTGCCAACAAAGCAGACATGTTCCTAACATGGTGTGTTTGTATATTTCTTCACTCATTCATTCATTCATTCATTCATTTGTTCACTTTGAACAGGGAGCTCCGGGACCTGTCGGCCCACTGGGACCCTCAGGCCCTAGCGGTGAAAAGGTAAACCTTATTTTTCTTTCTTTTTCACTTTCTGGTGTTATTTTACATCTCATTCTCACATCGTTGTCATATTTAACCAGGCTCACAACATCGTATGCTCTTTCAATCAGTCAAATTCTTCTTGTATTTTTTAATTCCCCAAGATGTCCACAACACTGCTTAACAACGGCACTCAACACACCCTGAAGTTACAGTCCTGCCAGTCTTATATAACTCTGTTTCTACGGTGTCTGGCTGTTATCATGTGGAGTGCCTAGGAACATTTTTTAAAAGGTGCTTTGGCGATAAATTTGTACCATTATTATTGTAAGTATTCTTATCGATTCGATTACCCAGCTTGTGGTTGGCCCGCGGTAAAATTGTGTTTGTTAGGCATTAAAAAAGACCAGACTTCTTTGTGGTGCAGTCTGGACACTGATGTGATGATTGGCAGTAAAGATTAGTTTTCGTAATTCATTTTTCCCGTGTTGTTGTTCACAGGGGGAGCCCGGACCCAAAGGCCCAGCCGGGCCCTACGGTTCCCGAGGAGTCCATGTGAGTAATAAGTCATTTTGGATAGTGTCACCTTTTTACACCCGTTATTAACCTTATTTCCCTGATGTGATTCTGTTGCTGTGAGTAAGTGGCAGCAGATTGATACACACGTTGCTGATGAGCTTATCTCTTCCCTTCCAGGGAGCCAGAGGTGACCCTGGACCAACCGGAGCCGTGGGATTCGCCGGACCACCCGTAAGTCGTTGTTTTCTTCTTTCATTTTTCATCCGACGTCTGAGCTTTGATAATGTTGTCCATCATAGTGTTGTTATATTTTATCCGTGAAAAGTTGTAAAAGTCAAATGTTATGAAAAGGTTGTAAAATTGCTGACTCATATCAGTTAAAAGTAAAAGTTAAAGACTTTTTTTTAAACGTTATTATAATGTATTATTATTATTATCTGCTTTTATCTTGTGCAGAGCAAATAACAAAAACTATTTCCCCTGAGGCATCGGGATCAGTATGTCCCGAGAAATCCTTTCTCTCGAGACAGAAATAGACGACATTGTTCGGTTATTGCTAATATAACAATAGCTAATGCTAACCAAATCCATGGCAGGGCCCTGACGGCCAGCCTGGAGTGAAGGGAGAGCCCGGAGAGCCAGGTCAGAAGGGAGACGCTGGATCCCCCGGACCTCAGGGACTGTCTGGAGCTCACGGACCTCCGGTGAGTCTGAGCTGCCCTCAGGACATTAGGATTATTATTACCACATATTATTACACGGCTCTTCTCAACGCTGTGGAACGCTCCGTTCACTTGCACGGGCCTTCCCGACTTCCGGTGGTGAATTAGTTTTCAATAATGACCGTTGATACGCATTTAATGACCGCTGTCAAGGAAAATCACGTCTCTCGTATCACTCCGCAAGTAGTCCGGTAACTTATCCACCCCAGCGTCCTCGGTTGCTAAGCGACGTCAACGTCGACTATTTCTCTAATAATGAGAGATGAATAAGCCCCTTCTATCTATAATCTATAATGATGAATAAGCCCCTTCTATCTGGGCTTATTTCCCGATAATGGGACCGGTGTTCTATACATTATGCCTTCAACGTTATGTCTGTAATGCCATAAAAAAGAATGGCGGACAGTTTTTTCTGCATTTTTTGATGTTCTTTTTCCTTGGTGCTTTGTGATGACGTTCTTTATTGATTTGATTGATTGATTGATTGATTGATTGATTGAGCTGTTCATTTTGTAGGGGCCATCTGGTGTTGCTGGACTTAAAGGAGGAAGAGGAACTCAGGGTGCACCAGTAAGTAACGTTTACTAAATATTGTTAACATGTAACACATATATATGTAAGGAAAACAAGATAACTATTGAAATCTTGACTTATTATTTGCTATTTTTATCAGAATTTAATTAAGAAGGTTCCAAAATCAGTTATTTTTCCGTCATAGGGTCCAACTGGATTCCCTGGATCAGCAGGAAAAGTTGGCCCACCAGGTCCTACTGTAAGTAAATACTATTACATTTACATTTACATTTAGACCCTAGACCTAAGCGACTTACAATAAGTACTGTCATAAGAAGTGCCACGATATATCCTTCCTTTCTGAATCCAGATCTGAGTTTGTACTTCCTGTTTTGTGTCCAGGGTCCCATCGGCGAGGCCGGTCCGCTGGGCGCCCCCGGTAAAGAGGGTCCGGCCGGTCTGCGGGGAGACAACGGAGCCCCAGGGAGACAGGGAGAGAGGGGCCCGGCCGGCCCCGGAGGCAGCTCAGGGGACAAGGGAGACTCTGGAGAGGACGGACCCACGGTGAGAGAGAGAGATACAATGGAGAGATAGATAGATAAATAGATAGATAGATAGATGTGATGTCGTACACACATATATACATAGACTTGATGGATAGATAAATGGATAGGTACTATGGATTAAAAGATAGATATAAATATTGCTATAACACTATTTCTCACGGCGTATAACCTCCAGCTATGGACTACGGTTCTCAACATGTGGCTTGCTCTCCTCTGCAGGGCCCCGACGGCCCTCCTGGTCCAGCTGGAACCACAGGACAGAGAGGCATCGTGGGACTCCCCGGGCAGAGAGGAGAGCGCGGCATGCCTGGACTTCCAGGAGCAGCTGTACGTATCACGCCTCGCTCCGTCTCTGTATTCTACCGCGTCACTCTCGCAGCTTCCCAAAGCTCCCGCAAACCTCTGTTGGGTTGTGTTGGCAGATTCCACACCGTTAATGAAGCCTGAAATCGAATTGGCGCATAAGTCCGGAAAACACTGACTGACTTTAATGTATGTGTGAGTGCTGGAGCGCGACGAGGAGAGTGTGCGTGAGCGTCATTATTTTAGTGTGTGTTGCCAAAATATGAAGATAAAATTACTTTATGAATTTATACGTGTCATTTTAATGTTGGACTCCCGTGCGCTCCGATCTAAGACGTGATGTTTCTCCACAGGGTCCACCAGGGAAGCAGGGAGCAGCGGGTACGACTGGAGACAAAGGACCGTCCGGACCTCTGGGTGTTCCCGGTCTCAACGGACCCCGGGGCGATCCCGGCCCCGATGTACGTAGCCGGGATACGTGGTGGGATGGGAGGGGCGGTATATTAACTAGGGAGTTTAACTCCCAGCTTAGCCCCTTAAGGATCATAAGCCGCGTACCGACCAGGCGTACTTTTCCCGCTATGAGGTTTTGTGGGTGCGGTTCGGAGAGAGGATCCGCCCAGGATCCGCCCCTCAGGACTCTTACAGGGGCTCTTACAGGGGCTCAGAAAGTCCTCCAGCAGAGGTGGTACTTCTCTGAGCCGCTCGTAGCTCGTCGACGCTCCGTCGGTAAGCCTCTCGGACTTCCCTGTGGTGCGTACGCCACGACAAGGAGGAGCTAATGCATGGGCGTGGCCAAAAAAAATAGCCTGGGACTGAAAAAGTCCTGGTGGGTACGCGGCTATAGACCCCCATTCAATCTGCACTCATTCATCACCCCCGGTGGAATTATGATGGAACTGCAGCCAAGTTATATATAGCCGGTACAATGGGCTTGCCAAGGCTCTCTGTAGACGGCTCTGGTTGAGTGTTATTATGACGCATCATCATATAAAGGGTTTCCATGTCAACTTGTTCTACACAACAATTACTGCAGCAATTACTATAAAGTTGGTTGCATGGTACTTTTTGCTTATGGCTTGAGGGTTAGGTTGGGAAAATGGCCGTTTGAATGCATTGAGCCATCAACTGTCACTGAGCCGTCACTGACTTCATTACCTTTTGATTGATTACCTTTTGATTGATTACCTTTTGATTGATTACTTTTTGTCACAGACTGTGCCTGCTACTGGAGCTTTCTTTCACATTTTCTTTCTTTTAATGTGGCATTCCTGACAATGCCACATTTATACACGGGGTAATTCAACGATAGACAAATAGCAACGTGGTCTCACGCCATATCGTGCTCATGCACACAAACGTTATTCATCTATTGAATCGTGTCCCAGAGCATGATTTTCAGACTTTTTTCGTGCTGCACAGAACGAAATGTAAACCAATGCATTTTGAATAGGGTTAGGGTTAGGGTTAGAGTTAGGGTTAGGGTTTAGAGTTAGGGTTATGGTTACGTTAGGGTTAGGGTTACGGTTAGGGTTAGGGGTTAGGGTTACAGTTAGGGTTAGGGTTAGGGTTAGAGTTATAGTTACAGTTAGGGTTAGGGTTACGGGTTAGGGTTAGGGTTAGAGTTATAGTTACAGTTAGGGTTAGGGTTACAGTTAGGGTTAGGGTTAGGGTTACAGTTAGGGTTAGAGTTATAGTTACAGTTAGGGTTAGGGTTACGGTTAGGGTTAGAGTTACAGTTAGGGTTACGGGTTAGGGTTAGGGTTAGAGTTATAGTTACAGTTAGGGTTAGGGTTAGGGTTACAGTTAGGGTTAGGGTTACGTCGGAGAAACGCTCCCATTCTAAATCCATTGCTTTACGTTCTGTGGAGCACGATATGGCGTGAGACCGGGCTGTCATAGGAAGGGTTTCCATGTTGTTCAACTTGTTCTTTACTGCAGCAATTACTATAAAGTTGGTTGCATTTGGCAAATAGGTTTGCTCATGGCTCGAGGGTTAGGTTGGGAAAATGGCCGTTTGAACTGATCAACTGTCACTGAGCCGTCACTGACTTCATTACCTTTTGATTGATTACCTTTTGATTGATTACCTTTTGATTGATTACCTTTTGATTGATTACCTTTTGTCACAGACAAGTAAAAGTACTACTGCTACTGGAGCTTTCTTTCTGATATCATGAAAATGTCACATTTATCCAAGGGGTAATTCAACTATAAACACATATAGGTCTCCATGATGTGATGCAGTAGCCTGTAGTGGTGACAAGCTGAGATCGGTAGACTTTAGTCGTGTATCGGGCGCCTAT
>OMLJ01063594.1:2235-12642 GCA_900302595.1 Gadiculus argenteus | reverse complement strand
CGGAGCTCGGCCACCCGCACCTCCAGAGAACTGGTCTCAAAGGGACGACCTGCCCGGTAAGTCAAGGCAATATGAGTAGACACACACACACACACACGAACACACACACACACACACACACACACACACACTTTTTTATTGGATATTAAATATTATGTGATATTATGTGGGTATATTCAACACTAGTTATACTTTTCACTACAGTTAAATAAGACAAAAGCTTCTGTAAGACATTCAGATGATCCTCCTCAATGTTTAACGGGCTGACTAGGAGGGCCGGCACATGCAATGCAGTGAATTAATCCAGAATATGTGGGGGTGTTTGGTCCACTGACCGTCCACTGCGTCCTGCTCTGCTTTGGACTGGCCGACCTTGATGATCTGCATGCGGAGCAGCTCTATCTTGGTGCGGCTGTCTTGCAGCATCTGCTGGGCTGTACACAGCAGCTTACGGTCCTGCAGAGAGAGCGAGAAGAACAGAGTGGCTGTGTGAACGGTGCAGGGGTGGTGGATAACGATAACACATAAACGGTAAAGGAGGTAAAAAATGGTAAACACACACACAATCAGTGTACGGCCTTGTAGTAAGGCTGACCTGTTACAGATTATAAATGGATGCCCTGTTCAAATATGTGCATTTAAAAAATAAAAAGTGTATAAATTATATGAAAAGGTACAGCCATGCAACACTTTCAAAAATATCAGCGACCTATTTAATATGCTTCTTGGAAATATCTAGCCATTACAGAAACGCTGTTATGGCACGTTTACATGTGAGAACAGCAGTGAAACATAATACAGATTAGCATTAAATTTTTTCGCAACTACAAATACCAACCTATAAATTCACAAATCGTTAGTACATCTCAAATGGCGTTTTTTTTTTCCCAGATCAAGGTGGACATGCCCACTTATGTCAGAAGAGGCCAATTTTAAAAACGGCTTATCACACTCATACCTTCTGGTATAATATGAGACCTATAAAGTTTATACCAAAACAACTTTGCACACAGTGTACCTTCATGATTGTATCGGTTGAAAAAATTAAAATAACAAAAAAGGTGTTGTATGGGGAAATCGCCCACCTTGACTGAGGTGCTGGTGTAGGTCTGGATGAAGTTCTCCGCGCCCTGCTTCACTTTGACCTCCATGGAGAGCTGCTTCTTCAGCGTGTTGACGCGGACGGCACGGGGGGACGTGACCTCCTCCCAGTGACGGACGTCAGGGGCCCGGGGGTCCTCGGCCTCAGGGCCACCGGCCCCTGGAGGAGATACGATGGAGGTGAGGAACAGGTCTGCTGCTGGCGCACACGGCTCAGGCTCACAGATCAGACTTTAGATCAACAGACGTTAGATGAGTCTGCTAGCAGTCTAGCTCAGATCAAGGGGTGATTATGGGCGTTTCACTTTCTTTCTTTCATTTTGTTTCGACCAATCGTGTTGCCGGAGGTGGGGATCTGTAAGCTCCGGCTATTATGTGCAAGCAGTAACACAAACTTGGCCAGCACTAATAAACTGTATAACAAGGAGAATATTAGTTCCTATTCTAGAGTCATCCATCCCTATTGTTAACCTGTCATCGTTCTTCCTGAATTATCTGGGCCGGCTCCCGTATACACTGAACACATTTGGGAATTACCCAATAACATAATGACAATTATTTATGCTCTGATTTATGATGTGAACAATCACAATGTAATACATAATTGTAAAACCAACAGTGCTTGAGCCAGGATAATATTTTTGTAGTGGCACGAAACCAGTTTTTTCACTGGTCTTAATGTTTTGGTTTTTTTCAAACCTAAATCTATCATATCAACCTAAGTACATCAATGAATATGATAAATGTATCACTTTGTGCATACATTCTACTGCGGTCGTTCAGTCACCTGTGGTGCGGTCCTTCTCTGTGGCCATGGCCCTGGAGTGGAGCTCCTGCAACTCCAGGTGCAACCACTCCAGCTTACGGTTCGACGCCTTCAGCTGGCCCTCCACCTCCGACACGCTCTTGCGGTTGGTCACGGCGCGCCGCAGCCTCTCCGCCGCCTCCTTGATCTTCAGCTCCCGCTGGATCTCTTGCCGGATGAGGGTCCGGGCGTCCTCCAGCCGCTGCTGGAACCGCGGATCCAAGATGTCGCCGTCTGCTAGGCCCTGCAGGCCGCTGCCCTGTGGCATTAGAGGACAATAAACAACAACAACAACAACAACAACGACGACAACGACCGATTACTACATTCAAATGAAAAAGAGATTATGGAAATACACATCCTCGATTTACAGCAGGGCTAGAATTTGCGTGAGTTTCGAGGGAAGAAAAGGGCACCTAATTCAGATATTTGGTCAGCGTCGCACACCAGTGAAAAGGACAAGGGAATAGGTCAAAAGGCCCAAACTATTACATTATATTGATATATCAGTATTCACCTTTTACAGTGCACATTAAAAACAGGCCTATATTAAGCTTTTTTCTCTTTTTGATTACAGTGTCAATGTGTCAAATCGATTTAAAGAGAATGTACAGTATAAGCCATACTGTCAACTGATACTGGCATTGCATAATTATTACATGCAGCAATGAAACCATTTTGTACAAGTTCAATTTCAAGGAGTTTCCCATGCCCACATATGACATACCTAGTCTACTTCGGTAATAACAACAATAAGCATAAACAATGACTACGCTAGTTTAGAGGCACAGGAAGAAAAAAAGGGAAAAAAAGGACAACACAAGGACACAACTCCACCTTCTGCTAAAGCAGTATACTGCATCCTACAAGCAGGTTTACACGACAAACTCATGTGGTACGAATAATGTTATGAATATAATAGAGAATTAAATACTGCATGTATCGATACCCATTGATTTAAATAATTTCCCACGACAGACATTCAAAACAATAGGAAATGAAATGACGTGAACGATCATCCAACTCGGTGTCCCAAAGAAAACAATGCTGCGCTGTGAGAAAAGGAAAAGGTCAGCATCACATCAAAAAATAATATTAAAAAGTGTGTAAACGGTTGTCCATCATCCAGAATGTATATGCTCTATATTGCTCTTTGTGATTCGTTCTTTACTTTAAAAAGACAACCGAGATGGCGAGGAAAGGGAGGAGGAATCCAGGTAAACAGGAAAAACAGGTGCGTCCTTGATTTAGTACATCAAAACAAGTTACTGTTAGCTGAACCAAAGTATGTGTTCGAATAAAAACAATTAAAATTAAATTTAATCATTACAAAAACTTTAAGATAGTCTTTTTTTTATTTATACATTTAGCAATCGGACGCAGCCTACCTGTACCGCCAAACCTGACATGGCTGTCAGCTCCGTCCGTCCACGGGAAGCTAGTTGGGCATTCACAGCACACCGCGGTTACAGCTCAAGTTCCTGATCTACAGATGTGAAGGTTACCCGGACTCCGAGTACATTTATTAAAACGACTAATTAATAAACTAATCCGAAAGCATTCAGGGTTAAACCTTCATTCTCCATTTAAATGTGGTGTCCTCCTCATTAATAAGAAGTTGCAGCAACCTCAGGCTTCTCCAATTGTTTGAAATTAAGCAGCGCTCGAGGGCAACGTCAGCAAGAGTCCGTCGGATTGGTGGACTTCAGAGTGACAGATCAATGAAGTAACCAATCATGTCGCGTCATTCAAAGCACCTGCCAGTGTACTTTGAATACTGCGATACCTTTGCTGCCGAGGAGGTGCTTTGAAAGGTGCTTTGAATGTGTAGGTATTGGTCATTTAAGAGGAAATACCACCAAGGCCGATGAAGGGCAGAAACCCCTTGGTTGTTTGTATTTTATTTAAATTGAAATTATATAAATTATTTTATTATGGAAATGTACTGTAGTAGGTAGGCTACGTGGACGTGCGAAAGATACATAAGCAGCATGCATACTTGATGGACAATTGATAGATGTCAGATTACCTTGACAGTGGTTCAGATTACCTTTTAAGCATATAAACAATACAATTCAACACCAACCTACAGTGATATTCCAAATACTTAGAAAACACGTACAATTTGAATGTAAGTGTTTTGCCCATGGCCATATACATCCACGTATATTCAGTAATTTTGAGAGGCAATGGGCCTCTATCATAGACAGCAGTCCATATCTGAGAGTGGTGAGTCAAAATAAGTGAGATGCAGAACTTGCTATGTCACATAATATAGCACTGAACATTGATAATTGTCTATGTATCAAAATTGTACAATGCATCGTATAAATATATTGCATAATTGTATCTGCTGCATACGTGTGTGTAGCCTACTGTGGAGGCTACTCCGCTGTGGACGACTCTTTTTTTAAACGGTCAATGTACACACCCGGTCGGTAGGGGGCGGTGATGCACCGTGGAGTCATTGCTGAGCGACCAGAAAAAGGCTCGAATAGAAGCGTGTATGTGCGCGAAGCTCTCCCGTCGTCCACATTGTGGGGAGGATACATGGTGGGCAAGCACTCCGTGCAACTAACTTCTGGCGCCTTATACTTGTACACTTTGTAACTATACTTTCGACAATTCAATCGGAGACAGAGACGGTGGGTAAAACACAATGTCGGCGTCCCCGGCGAAAGTGAGTAGGAAGGAGAACTCCAACCATGATGGAGCGGAGGAGACTTCTGGTAAGGTTAAGGAATGGCGGTATCCTTGTACAACGCCATATTCAATTGTTTTGTTGGTTTTAGCGCTATTTTAGTACGTATCTCCGCGTTCAGGCCATTCGTTCTTTAGGTGAATCATGCATGATGTTGTTATTCGCAGCCGGACTAGTTTATGATTAATATTTGGGGTCTGATCACTTCGAGAGTTTGCATTATAGTGTTATAGTTAATGCTATCTTAATGGATTGTGTTGCACGCCGTGTCGTGGTAAGCTAACGTAGTTGTTATCAGTACACCGTAGGAAGTGAGCAGCACACGGCCGAAACCCTGGCCAGATTTAACTTCACAAGTTTGCTTCGACCGTTGTTGAGTGTAAAGACTATAAACGAGGCTATTTAAAATATTTTAATTGTGAATATTTTTTTTTTTAACTAGCCTAGCTTTAATGACAGGATCTTTAGGTAGACTGGGTTACATCACGTATTACTCTATAGGTAGATCCTGGACATTCAGCACGTATTTATTTTGGAATCATGATGTATCTTGGCTTTGGGTCATATGTGGCTGAAATGCTTAACAAAACAAAAGCCACTAGTCCTCCGGCGTGATGGCCATGGCCAACCTATATGGTGCGTTCCAGCCAGACAACCCGTAACCCGTGTTTGCACAACCTTCTACCAGATCGATTTAATCCCAGTTCCAGATCGTAATTTACGGGCTAAAAAGTGTCCATGGAACGCAGCATTGTGCTGCATTACTTTTTAGCCCGTAAGTTACGAGCTGTGACTGAGAGTACGTCGATCTGGTACGAGTTCGCGGATAGTGAGTTGCGGGTTTGACTGCCGTTCCAGGGCACTTTCACGGGGTACGGGCTGCCTGGAACGCACCATAAGTCCTGACTCTGGACCTGTGCTACAGAGGACCGCATGACGGGACACTCTGATGAATTACAATGGGTTTATTTGATCCACGACTTTGACTACTACATGCTCTGTTTGGGAGATGTTGTTTTGTTAATTCGATTACCGTGTGTATTGAAAAACATGCCGAAATGTGGTATAAAACCAAATCCCGATTTCCCCCCGTAAACCACCCATTCAAGTAGTTGCCGCTAGCTGACTAGTTGCTATGGCTACTTCCGCCGTGGCTATAACGTGCGTTGTGTGAAGTGTGGTGTTTTTTAACTTTACTTTTTGTCATTTTTGCCCAAACCACTCATTAGTTATTATAACGCAGTTAAGATTACATGAACGTTGCGAAAATGACCCTGAAGGAAAAAATGGTGGACGTTTCTTTTCTTCTTTGAAATATAGTTCCCTTGCTTTTTATTTAGTTAAATCAAGATGAATCATTGTTTTTATATGAAGCAACGCCCGCTGCACACAATAGGGTAGATGCAGCGAGCATTTAAGATGGTCTGACCATTGTTCAGGTTGCGTGAATCCGTCGCAAGAAACCGGAGCTAAACCATGTATTTAAACCACGCGGCCTAATGGCAACAGGAAGCTATAATGGACTGACTCATATCCGAGACCCATGTGGACACTGCTGGGACCAATGCATTGCCATTGCTATGTGTAATTCAACATTTTTCTTGATGTATGTTCTGTTAAATAATGTTAAAATGTTTTATTTCGATTTCAGATAAAGAACAACAGGAAGCCATCGAACACATTGATGAAGTACAGAATGAAATTGACAGGTAAAATGAGCTATTCCACGATCAATGCAAATCATGTCAAAATATATTTAAATCAAAATAAAGTAATTGTACCACGTTTTCATTCATTGTGTTTGATTCCCCATAGACTAAATGAGCAGGCCAGTGAAGAAATTTTAAAAGTTGAGCAGAAGTACAACAAACTACGCCAGCCATTCTATCAGAAGAGATCTGCACTCATTGCTAAAATTCCTAACTTTTGGGTCACAACATTTGTCAACCATCCACAAGGTAATATTTTCACAAAATACTTCCTTATTTGTGTATTGTTGATGTATATATTTTAACATCAGATACTTGTGTGCATTTCAGTATTAAATGTTTGTATATACATAATGTATTTTTAACTGAAATGCATTTACTTGATTTTTACGTTTAAGCTATTTGATGGAAATAAACTGCCATATTGAAACTGAAGTTGACCCCCAAAGTGACTAGACTGTTGACATGAAATGGTCTACCCTTACAATCTTTGTGTAGTTGCCGCTATTTTGGGAGAGGAGGATGAGGAAGCCCTTCAGTACTTGAAGAGGGTGGAGGTCGCAGAGTTTGAAGATATCAAGTCAGGATACAGAATCGATTTCGTGAGTGGGCTCATTCAATGTCAATTTTTTATCTAAATAAAAGTATTTAAAACAGTTTCTCCCAATTTACATGAATCGTGTAAATATTCCTTCCAGTATTTTGACGAGAATCCTTACTTCGAGAACAAAGTCCTCTCCAAAGAGTTCCACCTGAACGAAACAGGAGATCCCGTTTCCAAGTCAAGTGAAATCAAATGGAAGCCCGGAGAGGTTTGTTTACCTGTGGTTTATATGAATTCAAAAACTATACATTTTTACACAAACATATCTATGTGTACAAATAAAAAAAATTGTATAATTTGTATTGCATTATCCAGGACTTGACCAAACGCACGGCACCGCCTCAAAACAAAGCGGGCAAGAAGAGGCATTTTGAGGACACTGAGACATTCTTCACATGGTTCACGGACCACACTGACTCTGGGGCCGATGAAGTGGGAGAGGTCATGAAGGACGACATCTGGCCCAACCCCTTACAGTACTACCTGGTAGGCTCCTCCCAGCTGACCGTAATGACTTTCACGACCAAAGACTAGCCTTATCCTCCTTATCCATATTTTCACAAGTTATGCACAATATATTTGGAGGGGGGGGGGGAAGACAAGACAATGCATAGGAGGAATGGGTTTGGTTACTTGATGGAATTTGATGGAATCCCTATGGAAACCGACCAAACCTGTCGGCTGGCTCCATTTGTTAAATATGTGAATGAATTAGAATGTAGGTCAATGCTATTACTATGTTATAGATGTGTTCGATATTGTTGTGGACATTTGTATAAGGGGGTACAAAAAGTGTGTTTTACTAATAACCTGATTACTAAACATACATATTTTATGAAATATTCCCAAGGTTCCTGACATGGACGAGGATGAGGATGAGGATGAAGATGGCGAAGAGGATGATGCCCTAGAAGATATTGATGAGGAAGACGAAGATGATGATGAGGAGGAGGACGAAGAAGATGGCGAGGTAACCGAGATATTATTATTATTAATATTAAGGATATGAATAAGAATATTACGTAATCCTTGTAATTCAATTTCCCATGTTGAATTGCGTCAGGTTTATCAAATTATAAAAGGTATAGTTTGAACTTTTACAGTGGCACATTTTTGGCCACTGTAAACTTGTGACTGCTGTAATTAAGGACATTTTATTTTTTGGTAAACTCTGAAAAATATATAAAACTTTATAATCCATAGCTTAAAGATATTGTTAGTTGCAGACCTAGTTTGCTTTATGGTGGCTCATTGTTAAACAAGTGCCATGAATAACATTCACACCTCTCAATCCACGGGCCTCTATGTTCCAACAGTAAACTTAATCAAGTCATTAATTTCCTTCATAGTCCAGGTTGAACAAAAAAAAACCGACTCTTCAATTTACTTAGAGGGGCTGGTCCCTGTCTTAAGCGCACTATGTAGTTTATTAACATTCATCTGTTGTATTTTATGTGTATTTATGTTTTCATGTTTTTCTTTCAGGATAACGGCAACTAAGCTTCAGAAGGATATGTCTACCACTCCTCATTGTTCTCGACCCTAGGAGGCAACTCGCTTTGTGTTTTTCAAGTTTCCCTCTCCTTTCTTTATTTTTTATTATTTTTTTCAGTCATCGCCTGTCATACAAGCCATCTTTCAAGACAAAGAGCATTTTCTTAGTCATAGTTTCAGGGTGGTTCTCTAGAAAGTCTTGTCTATTATTACATCAAAAGAAGATATGCAAACATCTATGTATGAATTTTACTGCTGCGTGTCTAATGCAGATATCAAAAGTTTTGTATTGTGGTGCAATGGATGGAAATACACTAGGCTGCAGTGTTGAATTAATGCATCCATCCAATTACTACTTTAAGTCTAGAATAGTCATGATTTCGGAAGCCTAATTTTGTGTTTCCTTTTTTGTACCGAATAAAACTTCCATCTTGTTCGTTTCAACATTTCAGGGGTTATCTTGGTATGCCAGTATTAGTTTGTTAACATTTTTGGAGGGGACTGAATGTCCACAGGTAGAGAATGGTGGGGCTAATGGGGGCATATCAATGTATGTTTGTTCACTTGTTATTATCTTACAGCAGCTAAAGCTCTGAATTCAATTTGTAATAAAAAATAAAATGTTTTTTGTGTTCAATTTTGTGGGACGGGCAATAAAGGATCCAGGTAGCCTGTGATATTTGTCCATTTGATGTGTAAAATATGCTATGTAATAAAAGCAATGTGCATGTATGATTGAAGTAATTTTAGACTTTACCAGAGGTTTTTCTACTCAAAATTCTAAGATAAATTGTCCCTTATAATGCAATCATAAATTAAACCAATAACAAATTTCCAATACTTGTCTTTGTATGCCTTTAAGACCTATGGATAACTTAACTCGGGAAATGACGCAGACGTTCATCAGAACTTGGCTAAGTAAAAGCCATGGTTTGCTAATACATGAAATTCGTACAAACAAATCAAGTTTCAAGTAAGGGACATTTATAGAAATGTATTCAAATTCAGTGTTCGAAATGCTATAGCCTACTGTTAAATAACCGATAACATTGGCTAAACGGAAACGCTTCATGCTGATCCATTGACGACATCCGGTTGTATCCATAGTGACGGCATCTCCTATCCCAGGTGTCTGCTGTACTGTAAACAAGTTGCATGGCACTTTCAGTAAAGTGCGCGATGCTGTGTAAACACTATGCAACATACTGACTGATCCAGATTTAACATTGGGTTTACGTTATAATTCCATGCAAAATCAATTTAGTTTGTGTCCGTTACGAGAATGTTCACCGACGAGACTTTGGACTGTGTAGGACTCGAGTCGCTTTGGAGAAAATCCCAACAGTTGACACAACAGTCGGTATGTTAAATGGATAATAATAACCATAACTATTCATTTCAATCTCGACGTCTATGCAAACCGGTGCTATCTCCTGTTATTGTTGTCCGTTTAATTACAAGTAGGCTAACGTAATGCATTGTGACGAATCAAGAAGAGGGCAACTAACTGGTGTGCTTCATTCATTTCAGAGAGGATGCCAAACGAAAGCCGTGAGCAGTGGCGACGCCGAAGTCCAGACTGTCCACACGACAGTAAACAGCAGCCAGACAGAGCCACAGGACCAGGAGCATCTTCTCACATACCTCACCCAACAAGAGGCTGAACCGCCAGGGCTGAAGGACTTCCTGGACCGAGTAGAGGGCATGGTCATAAGAGAGTTAGCCAAAAATGCCAAGAGTCACGCCTTCGATGGATACCAAGTGAACTGGGAAGAAGAGAGTCAGTTGGTGAGTCAGAGAGCAACAGTGTCGAACTGCTGTTGAGTTCTCTCTCTCTCTCTCTCTCTCTCTCTCTCTCTCTCTCTCTCTCTCTCTCTCTCTCAATGTGTTACTCTTAAAATACAATGTTGTATTTGTGTCGCAGGTTTCGTGCCTACACTGCCTCCAGGATCCTGGTGCTCAGGAGAGAGGCCTTCATGTTACCAGTGTGTCG
>OMLJ01063589.1:0-12009 GCA_900302595.1 Gadiculus argenteus | reverse complement strand
GTTGAACGTGAGCCCGCCCACCGTCAGTCACACCATGATGTGATTGGATGGCAGATTCTTTGCCATCGCTCTGATTTCTTGATCCGAGAGGTGCTAGACTAGCCTAGAGATCTAGACTGCCCCTAGCGGTGGTAAATTGATTTGCCGCTAGCTTCAGTCTAGCACCTCTCGGATTCGAAGGACAAGTCCTTCGAATCCGCTTTGGAATGTACATTGAACGATTTGGAGTTGAACTTCACTTTAAAAAACGAGCAGATAACGGCACTGAAGTCGTTCATTTTAAAGAGAGATGTTGTAGGGGTTTTGCTGACCGGATATGGTAAAAGTGTAATTTATCAGTTAGCTCCGCTGGTTGCGAAACGCATGGGAATCAGTGAAAACCCAATGGTCGTCATTGTCTCGCCACTAATTGCACTGATGGAAGACCAGCTAAAGGGGGCAACCAAATTTGGACTCTCAGCCCGGCAGCTTGGTAAAGGCGACCTGGATGAGATTCGAAGCAGCAGGTGCCAGTTACTTTACGGGAGTCCATTCCTTTGTCGCATATTGGTTCTAGCGATAGCCTACTGCGCGCAGGGGGACAACCCTTTTTTGTCCTACCCCTGCCAGTGAAAATCATCATGGAGTGGCGCCAGACTGGTAAACGAAGTGTGAGGCTGGTGCGACCAGGGTAGATGTCAACAGTCTGAAGAAAACTTTATAAAGGAGCGAAATTCAACAGATTAAACAACAAATTAACTTGGTGTATTTGTCTACAAAAACATTTACCTCAAGATTCTACCATCAAATGTTACCAGAAACAGGTAGGCTAAACTGTTTTCCAACTAGCTTTACTTCCCAGACAGATAGCTAGGCTAATGTACTTTCATAATTACTAGCTTACTTACTAGGTAAATTATGTTTTTTGCAGATGTGAGGATATTATTATTCTCTTGGGTGGCTTTCATGTGCAGATTAACTTTTCAAAAGTCATTGGCAAGCATCTTGCTGATTCTGGACTTGGACTTGAGGAAAGTGGTGTGTTCGGAAAGAACATACCGGTAGCTGAAAACATCATGAAGGGAAAGGGATGGAGCCCGTGCAGCCCATGCACACAAACTTGCCTTTGAAGCACTTGGAGAATATTGTGGCCAACCTTTCTGCAATGGGTGGATGAGAATGATAGCACAATAGAAAAAAGTTGCTTTGAGTTGGCAGATGCACTCTCAGCACACATACAATGTGGAGAAATTAAGGCAGCTGCAGCATGCTATGAAGATCTTGTTCTGAAAGTTGGAGAGGTTCAGGATCTCCTTGCTGAGTTTGACAAGGCTAATGAAGACAAACCAACATTTACCTTCTGGCAACAATACATGGACCTTGTGTTTATTCTCCTGGCATTCACACAGGCACTGAGATGTGGTGACTAGAAGCTTTACATGTCGGTCTTCAAGAGCATGATGCCCTGGTTTGCTGCATATGATCACACCCACTACACACTACACAGACTACACAAGATGGGGTGCTGTATTCATAGCAGACATGGAACACCTGGCGCAGACAGCACCACAGGTCTACCAGGGCTTCCTAGATGACGATGTTGTAGCCAAAGAGGCCAAACACAGCTTCAACAAAGTGCCTTTTGATCTTTGCCCTGAGCACATCAATAACACTGGAAAGGTTGCTGGAGGATTGGTAGGCATCACTCAAAATGAGACAGCTAAAACTGTTGGTCTATCACCTACAATGAACATGAATCTTTAGCACAGGACACTAGATCCCTGTTTGGACTGACACGTGATGGAGAAGATGATGAAGACAACCACAAAGACTGCCTTCCATAAAGACTCAGAAGTATAATAATGATGATGTCATTCAATTTGTAGACCAATTCCAGAGATACCATGTCTTCCAACTGGAGAATTTGTATGGGTTGGTGTCTTTAACAACCAGTGATGTTGCTTCAGAAGATATACTGAATGACCTAACATATGCTGCAGAGTCTGGGAAACAAATGGTAACTGAGCTTCTGGAAAAAAGAATGAGCACAATGAACACAAACTTCCATAACAGCCTCACTAAGAAAAACATTTTCAAATCTTTACAGATAACAAACAGATAGCAAACTTGAAAAACTCAAATCCAAGTGTGTGAAGCCTGACAGGGATATTTTCTGTCGCATCATTGTATCCATGAACAGTAGCAGAGAGGTTAACATAGATGGGCTTCTCCAAAAGGAACTGTGTGCAGTCCCCCTGTCACTGGCCACAACATAGTCATAAAATGCATCAACCTTTAGGGATTATACTGACATGTTCATACAGAAAATGACTGATAATCTACATGGGAACAATACTAGAATGGATCTAGTCTTTGATAAGTACCTACAGAACTCCATAAAGGGTGGAACAAGAGCAAAAAGCAGCACCACGCTGAGAATGTAAAGATGCCAGCTAACTGGAATAGTTTCATTGAAATGGACGAAAACAAGGCAAGCCTTACACAATTCCTTTCAATGGAACTTCAAAGGCATGTCATTCAGTATGGTTTTCAAATTGAAATAAGTGGGGGATTTGATGATGCTGAAAAAAGTGGCATCGGCAGCTGGGATTGATGTTTCCCACCTGCGGGCTGCACATGAAGAAGCAGATGCCACAACCGAAGGGTATGAGAGGCTCATCATTCAGTGCAGAGACACAGATGTACTGTTGTTAAAGTGCATGATATTAAAATGTCAAATGAGATTCTGAATGGTCTGTTGGCATTTCATGCCATCACTGATGTGACACTACCAGTCAATTCACTGGAATATGAAAAAGGACTGCGTGGAAAGTGTTCCAGCAATGCCCTCATCTTCTCCACAACTTTGGTGAGGATGAAGTACAAAGTCCTCAGCAGAACAATTTGTCTGCACTTTATGATCCAAAAACGACCAGCACTTCAATCCATGAAGTTTGCTGTGCCCTGTTTCGGAAAGTGAAAGCCAATGTGGATACTTTACCACCAACTAGGGACAGGTGTTGTGAATTAGCTTTGGCTAAAAACACTATGATGCATACATCAGATGACTGTTGAAGATTATCTATGTTTTTGTATCTGTCCCTACTCAAATAAACCTTAAATAAATAACTCAGGATGCCTTGTCTCTGCACCTCATGAGGGCCCACTATCAAACAAAGGTTTGGAAACAGTCACTAGTGAGTCACTAGTGACTGACTCAATGAGTAGTGACTAGTGATCATTGGCAGCTTGGTCCCCTAGATTTTAACCAAAGAATGTTGAAAAAGTGAAATATTTTGCAGTGGCATGTGGGTGTACCTGTGCAGCTTGGTGAAAGAATGCTCAGGAATTATATTGTTTTTATTGTTTTGTAGATCAGATTTATATTATGCCCTTTGGGGTATGCATGGTTTGTATTGTGAAGGTATTCATATCAAAACAGTGAACACTTATTCTGTGTCCATTACCAAGACTCAGACTGAGCACATGGACATGGTCCCTGGGTGCCTTCTGTTGGCTGCCTACCTGAGTGCTACTGCTTGGATGGGGAAAAACATACCTTGCCATACGACTATTACATAGTTATTACTACTAACTAGTAACTAACCCCTAGCAGTTATATTAGGATGGAATTAATAACTATAGTGTTATGCTAATTAAATATTATATTACATTAATGTAGTCAAATAGCACCATAGACCACCAGGAGCGTCGCTAGCCATTGAAAACATTCGGGGCTGTAGCCCGGGCCTTTTGATTTGTCGAGGGGGGGGTGCTAGTGGAATTCAATTTTCCAAATTGTACCCCCCGTTCTCACACGGCTCCAGTGCACAATGCGCCTGTAGACCACCATCTAGAGTTATACATTTCCGCCTGGACATTAAAGTATTATAACTTGTGCAGCATTGCACTGTCTCTCCCTACAAGCTTTAAACTTGGCATGATTCATTCCCATAGATAGGGGTACTGATCGATAGAGGGATACTATGTTGTGTTTCCAAGCTGATATTCACTTTGAAATCTGGTTCTCTTTAATAGATTTTCTGGTGTTCTAATTATGTTTTCTCTTAAAACTGTACAATAAATGTTAATTCTTCTTCAGCAGACATCCTGAGAGTTAGCCTTCATTTGATACCAAGTTTATGTATATGGTCCTTGTGGTCGTGGAGATATTCAACATTTATTGTTGGCATGTCGTGTTGAGCAGGAAAGGTGTTAAGGCCTGAAATTTCTTGTAAACGTCATAACAATATTTGTTCAGCTTTTTTCACCGTAATAACTTACCTATGGGTGTCTAACTAAAAAAAAGACAGTTTACAGTGTGCCAAAACATGTCCGCAAAAGTCTTAACGGAAGCCCTTTTCTGTGGACCGTCCTCACCTCCATCACCGGGCTGCGGTCCCCCCGGTCCCCCGAGGCATTGCTGACATCAGGTGAAGCCCCCTTGGTGCTGGTTTTCTACTCACGGAACTTTACTTATACCGTCAAGCTTGATGGGCACATTTACACTTTGATGAGTTTATTTCATAAAATAGTTTAAACAAGTATTTTCAGACCAACTATGAAATTAAACTTTGTATTCGAGAAAGACAAGAGGCCTTCTGTATTTTGCTGGCTTTTAAAGTTACATGCATGCGATTGGGGGAAAGCCAGTGTTGGCACTTCATATTTTCCAAAACAGGCCACAGCTGTTCAGACGTTGGTGGAGGTTGAGAAGGTTTTCCCCATCATGTGGTCCCGGTCTACCTACTCATCAAGTTCAGTTATCAACCTGCAGGGAGATAACACCCTTTCGTAAAACTCAAGGGAAAGGTCTGAAAGGACTAATGAGTGAACTACTCATCAGTTTGTGTGTTGCAATACTTTTCCAGAGACAATGTTGAACCATCAGACTTAAGGAGGTTGAGATTTATTTGGAAATCTGACAGGCATAGCCCAACAGCAAGCTCTCACCTTGAACAGAAATCAAGACAGCAGCACTACAGGTAAACGGTACTAGTGTTTGAGAATGTCAAAGTCATAAACATCATTTTCCACTTGCACACCATATATTCACACTCAGATCTGGTAGAACAAACACACAAACAAACAAATGCAGTTGACTGTACTGTATGTCACACCTGGACTTCTCATATAGACCACACGACATTCAGAGCAATTCAAGCACTTGGAACACTTACCCAGAGTGCATCTCACCTAACTATACACAGATTATTTATATATGGATATGCATATAGGGTACTCAATAAACATTTTTTCCATTTAAACAGTTTCATTAACAATTCAAAATATTTTAGAATTCATAAATAGTGAAAAAATAAACAAAAAATAGTTAATGTCTTGACAGGTCACAATGTGATTTAAATATGGTCCCAAAAAAACACCAAGAATAGAAAAAGGAAAAGAATGTGCATGATTGGTACAGCCAGCTCTTCAGACATTTAGAATGATAACCAGAACAAAAAGGAGTAGGAAAAGGCTAGAGAGAAGGGTAACAGAGTCACTCACAGCACGGACTGGGGGGGGGGTCAACTACACTCACGATGGAAGGATCTGGACCACTGTACAGGCAAGAACACACCAGAATCTTTCGGAGACCGCCTCATCCCAAAACAAACCCGGCAAATACTTTAGCGCCCATCGAGATGTACAAGGCCTGACGCCAGCGACGGGCTGGGGCAGCAGAAACACCACCTGGGTGGTGCTGGTGACCACGCCGCCCGGCAGACCGCGGGCTGTTCTGGAATGAGGTGAAAGTCTCCTGTTTGTTCTAGCTGCGTTGAGGTGGAATGGATGATGGTTTATCTTCTGCTGGGGAGCCTCTACTTGGTGGAGAGGATGAGGGCTACGATGAGGCCATACAGACCCAGGACCTCGGCGAAGATCAGGATCAGGATCATGCCAACAAAGAGCCGGGGCTGCTGGGCCGTACCCCGCACACCTGCGTCCCCCACGATGCCGATGGCGAAGCCCGCGGCCAGGCCGCTGAGGCCCACGCTGAGGCCGGCCCCCAGGTGGAGGAAGCTCCTGGTGGGTGAAAACAGAAACGGGGTTATATCCTTATGTTAGAGGCTAGGAAGCAGGATGTTTTCTATTTAATACTTCTTAAACGCTAAGCTGCAGGTGATGGAATTCAACATTGTCTAGCTATAATGCTGTGTCTCCTATGGGTCATAAGCATTTAAATAAATATTTACACATGCAATCTTTACATTGCATAACTAGTCTTGTAACTACTGGTCCAACAGTAGACTGACCTCTGGTGGCGCGTAATGGGCAGTACACCACCACCTCAACATAGCCCCACCCATCAATTTAACAGAAAGAGGTGTGTCTGTGTCTGTGTAACACCATTGCTGTGTTCCAATACCCGTACTTCCTTGAGTACACTCAACCTTAGTACACTATCCGTACTCACTGAGTACGCAGATGTGAGTGTGTTCCAAATCGAATACTCCGCGGTGCACTAACCGGAAGTGACGAACGCGACTGCCGCCGCGGCTCCTCCCCCCACAATAAACATCCCGCTCTGAACGGTGAACTCTGCGCATAATAGGTTTTTATATCTAGAAAAATCTAGAAAAGCTATAAAAAGTACAAAATGACTAAATTAATGCAGGCTATGTGGAAAATGCACTGACGTTGTTCTCAGCCTGGCTCCGCCTCCCCTGCTACGTAGCTTAGATGGCGGCCGTTGAGTATGCGAAGTGTGCATCGATCCACACTTCGCGGTTTGACCGTTTTGAGTACACCATCCGGGTTCTTTAAGTACACTTCTTTTCCCCCCCGATTAGAATTGGAACACCCTACGTACTCAAAAAAAGTAGTACGAGTACGGATAGTACGGGTATTGGAACACGGCACTTGTTACATTCCAGGGCCTTGTATTGAAAACATTCAGCCTTGTGTTACACCAATGACTGAGAATGAGTCCCTAGACCCGACGCGACTCTTTAAACGCCCAACCTGGCTGTGAGTTAGACTCATGAGCCGGAGGTGGCGGGTGGTCTTACTTGTAGAGGGTGATGCCGTCAGAGATGTTGTTGGCAATCAGCACGGCCACCACCAGGCCGTAGATGGCGATGATCCCCGCCATGACCACGGGGATGATGGACTTCATGATCAGCTCCGGACGCATCACTGACATGGCCGCGATGCCCGTGCCGCTTTTGGCCGTGCCGTACGCCGCACCCAAGGCTGGAGAGACACGAGGACAGACATGAGACAGAGGAGAGAGACAAGCAAGGAGACATGAGAGAGAGAGAAAAGAGAGAGACAGGGAGGAGACACCAGGAGAAAGACACAGGAGAGAGACAGGAAAGACATGAGACACCAGTCTATTTAGTCCCAAGGACAGCTGAACCATTCAATTGTGAATAATCCATTGATAATGTAACATTACACTCATAATACCCTTTAAGGTTTGACCAATGCTTCCTGACTGGTGTGGCTGAAGAAATACCAGTTCCTTATTTACAGCCCTCTTATGCAAATACAAGCATCAGAATAGTCTATCATTTGTCCAGATGTTGTCAGTTCTATTCCAGAGGGTAAAATGATCAGCGTACAAACACAAGCTTTAATGCCTAAAGGTAGGTTATCTCGGTGGGAGGCTGCGTGTCTCCTGACCCACTGTGGAGGAGCCTTACTGAGACCATGGGAACATGTGACCGGCGGCCAGCCAAGGGGCTGTTCTCAGCACAATGACTGACCGACAAAAGGACAACTGCAAATGCGGATCGTTTCCCATTTTAAACTGCTCGATGGAGTCTGCCTTAGGATCCGTCATCACGTGGAGAGGCGCCTTGAGCTACGAGTGACGCGACACGCAACACAAACCCGCTCGTTATATCGGCCCTATTCTACACCTGATCAACAAGACAGCCTTCGGTCGGAGATGTCATTCACAAGAACCCATTTCCCGATGAGGTTTTCAAATCGCGCCGTAGACGTGAGGGGCCCTAGAAGGCTCACCCAGCAGGCCTGATGTCACAGCCTTCACGTCTCCATTCAACTAGTGAACCATTTAACACAACCATCCATGGCACGTGGATGGACGCATGCTTTTTATGACCTCCGACCGATAATAACCGTACAGGAGGTCGACGTGAGATCGGTATGAGGCCGAGAGCCGCGCCATACGGGCTGGACCAGATCCCTTCCCCCGCCTCATCGCCGGCAGGTGTGTGTGTGTGTGTGTGTGTGTGTGTGTGAGACAGTAAGCCTGAACCTGAATAATCACCTCCGACTGGGAGCCGCAGCCTGTACACGCTCCCTCATCCCAGGACATCTCACACAGCCCGGGTTACAATTACAGAATAACGCCTCTGAACACCATGGTCGACGAGGCTCAACGGAGGCTGAGGCTCACGTCTGAACACCATGACCGAGGAGGCTCCACGGAGGCCTGAGGAGGCTGAGACTCACCGCTGAACACTATGGCCGAGCAGGCTCCACGGAGGCCTAAGGAGGCAGAGACTCACCTCTGAACACCATGGCCGAGGAGGCCTAAGGAGGCAGAGACTCACCTCTGAACACCATGGCCGAGGAGGCCTGAGGAGGCTGAGACTCACCGCTGAACACCATGGCCGAGGAGGCCTGAGGAGGCTGAGACTCACCGCTGAACACCATGGCCGAGGAGGCTCCCATCACGGCGAAGAACGAGGCGTACTCGGGGCTGGAGGACATTCTCTCTGTGGTCGGAGTTCAGCTACGAGTTAGTCGTGTCGGTCCTGAAGTCCCACGGCTGCCGAGCTGCTAGGAGAGGAGAGACGAACAGCTGATACAGACCACCGGTGAACCAGAGGAAAATGGCGAAATGGAAAAAGTCACATGATCCGCTATGTAGGACGAGTCCATGTGGTGGACACGGAGGGGACCGATATCAGGACAGTCGTGGTTTGTCCTCGCCTGTTTGGTTCAGCTGGTTTCTGTATCGTTCCGATGCGTTAACTGACGAGCGAATAGTCGAACGTGAGGTTTGAGTGTGGTGGTACGTGTAGGTACCAGGTGGTTTATTCATGGGTGGACTGGTTTAGTTGGTATGTTCTGCTGCATGTCACCTGCTTGTAGTTGAAATCTTGCATCGGAATACTGTGCATACATGCATCAAATAGGTTTATAGCCAGGACGATAAACGTACAATTATTTGAGATTACATCCATTTATGTTGGTATATACACAGAGGCATCGTGAAGTTATAATTAACCCGATATAAGAGGTCAAATGTTGTTGTACCCGTCGACTCCTGCTAGATGGCGCTATTTTCCTTCTTTAAATAGCGGTTGATTTATACAAAAACATGACGTTTTGTATTTTTTGATGCCACTATCCAGATATTTAAAAGAATGTTGTGGAACTGGGAACATTGTTTTTCTAAAGGTATCCAACACATCCTGGTGGACCTTATGGAGGGTTGAGTTCTACAATGTGTGAGCTCATCATGGAACTTCACCAGGAGCTGCATCAAGGAGCTCATCATGGGACTTCACCAGGAGCTGCATCAAGGAGCTCATCATGGGACTTCACCAGGAGCTGCATCAAGGAGCTCATCATGGGACTTCACCAGGAGCTGCATCAAGGAGCTCATCATGGGACTTCACCAGGAGCTGCATCAAGGAGCTCATCATGGAACTTCACCAGGAGCTGCATCATGGAGCTCATCATGGGACTTCACCAGAAGCTGCATCATGGAGCTCATCATGGGACTTTACCAGGAGCTGCATCATTGGGCTTCAGGATCTCTTTAGACTTTTAAATCCGTTTTCCCGTCTCGGAACATTTAAAAATTAATATTATTCCATCACCATGCAAAATAGTCGATATATAAATGTATATAATTATATTTATATAATATAAAAATAATTATAATTATATATAATTATATTATATCATATATATATATGATTCTTATGTTGCAGCGATCCACATATTGTCATCCCTATATTCAGGGATTGGCCTCACGACCTGCAGGCGAACAGCGACCTCTGCTGGACACTCGATGTACTGTCACTCCGATAACTAAAGGTATAGGTTGAGGTTAGAGGCCCCCTGTTGTGACATCAGGATCAGAAATTCCACATCTGTATGATTTCTAAAAGGCACACTGTGCAAAATATAGCTTTACAACATATTATAATCCTAAATATATTTATAAGTTTTATACTTGCTAGCATTTCATGAAAAACAGTCTTGGTTAAAATATCCACTTTAATGAATGTAGCCGACATTAAAAATCAACATAAATATGCTAAATTCCAAACATTTGCAGTCTTACCGATTTCACAAAATCAGGTGAATGCTCTCCATGTTATGTAACTCACGATTTATGATTGACAACATCAACAAAAGAGTAAAAGAGTATCTTCGATGTCCCCAGAGGAGGCTGTGTGCGTGGTCTCTGCAGCGCACGACACTTCATACTACAAGGTCTCCCACGGACAGACGACCCTTGTGCTCCATGTCGGTTCTGCTGCAGTACAAACCTCATCATTTAACATTCCTTTAATACACTTTGATTTAAAAAATTGATTACGAAACATCAATGCAAAAAGAAAAAAGTAGAATAACCAGAATATTCTGTGAACCTGCTCACGATCGCCGAGTTGGATCCAGTATCCACCCAGTGGACTTTGAAGAGGTGCACCACCAGCACACCTGCTAAATAACAAAAGCTAAGCCTGCGTTTTGACTCCAGCCTGTATGAAGATTAAATTATTCAATGTTTTAAATCCTTAGATGACGTAAATCCTGCAGAGTGAGACTATCCACTCTTCACGCACGCGCACACACATGCATACACACCGTGTGTGTGTGTGTCTCCATCACCCAGTCTTTCACTCACTGGCCCTCCACATGGTTCCCGGTCCCAGCGATACTATTGAATTAGGTCAAGACAAGCAAATGTGCTCCGGTGGTCGTTGGACATTACAATACACACGGACGGTGAAAGGGTATATATAGAGATATATCTCGCATCACATGCTACTCTCAGGGAAGCTGTAGGAGGTGAAAGGTGCGGGGCATGGCGAGCGCCGGCTTGTGGGCGGAGCTGCTGATGAAGCGACACTGAAACCCTTTTTTAAGGTTGAAAGGGGTGGAGCTTTGAGGGGGCTAGGTGGGGGCGGGAGGTGGACCCCCCGCGGTCCCGCCCTCAGTCCCAGCCATTGTCCTTGATCATGTGGGACAGCTCGATGATGAACTTCCCCTCCTTGTACTTCTGGCTCAGCTCGAACGCTTGCTCCTGGGGAGGGACGGTGGGGGAAGGTGAAAGGGTGTCCAGCTTTACTCTGCGTATGGTCTAGGACTAAACGATGAATCAAATTCAAACCGACATCGATGTACTAGAAAGCGATTTGCAAATCGCAAAGGCTGCAAAAAAAACCCAACTTAGATACTGTTACTGTTACTGACTGGAGATCAGTGAGATTGGGTTAGGGTTATTGTTATTGTATTTATTTTCCTTTTACAATTCAATAGTTAAATAAAGATGTTAAAATATCAGTTCATGCGTCAGGAGAGTTTATACTTGACTACTTCCAATGTTGTGTTGGTCAGACAATAGAATGATTTATTACTTTTTTAGTGAATAATACAGATCATAATGAACTTTAAAAAAGAAAAATCGCAATATTGGTAGAAATAATCGCAATTCGATTATTTTGCCAAAAGCGTTCCGCCCTAATACGGTCCGGTGCTACTCACGTATTTCCAGCCCAGCGTGGTGTGACAGTTCTCACAATAGATGTCGGCGACGGCGTGGAGCCCCGTGAGCAGCAGCCGCTCCTCGGCCGGCCCGCAGCCCACGTTCACGCTGCAACGCCACAGAAGTAATTTCACAAGAAGCAGAATATCTTTCTTTCTATTTATTTATCTTTGACATAATATCTATGTCAAACCCCTGCTTGATTTAAAAGGCTGGAATGAATCATTAAATCACAATACATTTGTTGTCCTGAAAGACAGAGGGTCTTTCGAAAAGAAACATACTGACCCCTGGAGGGGGGTACTGACCCAGGGAGGAGCAGTCAC
>OMLJ01063581.1:0-12490 GCA_900302595.1 Gadiculus argenteus | reverse complement strand
GCTGGGCGTATGGTGTAGCCGTAGCGTGTTATTCACCATGACAACAGCAGAACGGTTATGCAAATAATAAAAGGAGTGCAACACTCGCATACAACAGTGTGTGTTCACACACACACACACACACACACACACACACACACACACACACACACACACACACACACACACGTGGCACTTACACGGTCGTAGCTCATTGTCACATTGGCGAGCCAACTTCTCTGGGCGAGCAAAGCAAAGAAAGGGGAGGTAACATTTCCTCTTATTACGAAATAAGGGGAAAGATCCCAAATCGGCGCGTTTGGACTTTCCTTTCTTCAAAGACGGAGCAAGATACCTACTGCTCGTTTTACACCTAACGTCATTACTAGCTACTTGGGGACCATAGGAAGGCTAGGGGAACTCCGTTTCATTCCGACCTATAAGCAGACTCACTGTCGGTCAAAGTGAAGGGTGTTACCCCCGAGAGATCATCGGCCCTGGAGGGACCGTCTCCCTGTGCTTCTCGCTGCGGTCTGCGAGCCGACAGCAGGAAAAGTGTAACATAATAATAAAAAAAACATTTTCTATATACGCTTGCAGCTGTGAACTCATGTATTGTAATGTATTGTATGATGTGTAGGCTACTTTGAGGGTTACGATAAGACATATCATTTAGTGCCAACATTTGTGCCAGCGGTGCCAACATTTCAATATTTTTTTATCATTTAGCGAACAAAAGGTAATAGGCCGATTATCGTTCTCTTTCAAGCATTTCGTGAGGTAACTCACATATGGGGAACGCCTCCCCGCATATCCCTCAGAAGCACTTTATCACTACGCCAGCCATGATTGGCTGGCCACGTCTGACACACCAAGGTCGATCGACGATACTGTGACAAGGTTCTATGCTAACTGTCCACAGAGTGAGCTTACCACTCACTCGCCGGGCGCTAGTGCCTACTAAGCTGTTGTCGACGGACAGGCCTGTCGCCAAACAACTATCTTTAACCAGCCTGTTTGCAAACAGTGGTTGCTCGCTTCTACAGTGGCTAGCTTGTATCCAAACATTAGTCACTGGGAACTTCTAGCTGCGATGCTAACTACATCTAGATGGAAAGCTGAAACGATTAGCTGGAAAGCTAAACCAAATCGGCTGCAAAGCTTCAATAGTAAAAACAACTGGCCAGTCTCCAAACTGCAGTTAAACCATGGCTTCTCCCCTTCCTAACACGAAGGAAGAAAAGCCTGTACAGGTGTGCGTTTGTGGGAACCATATATCTGAGAGAGATACCCACCTCACCTGCAATGAGTGCCTCGGGCTGAGAAATGCAGAGAAGCACTAGCGCCTATGGGTACCTGTGACCACTGCGCACAACTCCCAATGAAAAGTCTCCGGGGTTGGCTGGCTCGCCATGTTAGCTTGACCAACGAAGACCCATTGCTGGCAGAGCCCCCCATTCCTAGCGGCCAGACTCAAGAAGCCACAGCGGGCGCAAGCACCGACTGGGGTGAGAGGATGGAACAAGAGGACCTAAGGGCAATGCCCATGATGAGCTTGACTCACTCAATGGCTCGGACGACGTAGTCCTGTTTGAGGAGGACGGTGCCAACCCGTTCCAAACAGAGAGAGACTGGATTACGAAGAACCCCGCGCAACCTAAGCACAGAGGGTGCGAGAGGCGATGATGCCGGTTCCCCGGCTATCGGCACGAGCCTACTTGATGTGTGCAGACGCACTGCCACCAAGCTGGAAATCCCATGGCCCAGCGCTCCGCCCGAGAAGACCGGTTCCTGGTACAAAGGCAAGCGTTTACCCCGGGTGAAAAGCGCAGAGAAAGTGTGAGTGTGAGGAAGAGTCTACCTACCCGCACTTGGTTGAAGCCGTTCTCATACAAGAGTCCGATCCAGGGGGGAACCACACTGGAATGCGTAGCCATGGAGGGAAGAGGACTGTTCAAGCTGACACTTGTGGAGCCGCTGGTCGCTCACCACCTCCACCCGGGTCAGAAAGCCCTGTCTACATCGTCCGCACCAAGCTTCCTGTCGAAGACGGAAGGTTTCCAGTCTTCTATGACCAACAAGGCATACAAGTCTGTGGCTCTTGGTGTGCGAGCTCTCAATGCATCGTCCATGTCGATGGCGTATCAGGCTGAGCTACAGGACGAGATGTCAGGATCGGGAGACATAGACCGCAAACTCTGGGACGAGATGTGTGTTGTGACCGACCGATGCCTCCATCTTCACCGGAGGAGAGAGCGTGTTGGCTCAATTTATCCAGCCTCTCTCACCGCGAGAAAGTCCAGCTCCTAGACGTTGCGGTGGATCCAAAGGGCTTGTTCGGCCCCACTATGACCACCATGCAACGACGCTGTGAGGAAAAGAAGCGGGAGGGTGAAGCTCTGCAGACCTGCATGCCCAGGAAGATGCAGCTGCCCCCCACCCGACATCCCCGCCATCCTTTGCACAGGCGGTAGTGCGGCCTCTGCCGAACTACAGGCTTCCGAGGCTTCCGAGGCTTCCGAGGCGTCCCGGCGCGCACCCCAGACCTCCAGCTCACCCCAAGACTGCTGCGTGGTCCAACAAAGCAGCTGGCCTAAGCAGTCCACCTAGCTTGCTGCCGGGGGAGGGAAAGCATGTCTGCCAGACGCACGCACCTCTCCTACAGCAAAGGGATATGTCCGGAGAGTCTGGTGTTGCAATTCAGGACGGTTTACAGTTACAAAACTCCTCCACTGTCAAAAGCACAAACATGTTTACAGCAATAAAATTGTACCCCCTAGTGCATCCAGGACGAGGGCCTAGGGCACTGCTTTTGGAGAAAAAAAAAATCTAATGTTGAAAAACTAATAAAAAAAGACACATAATAAGCTATATAAGCTTTTTTTCAGAGCAGGCTACAAACAGGGGGAAGCAACGCTCCCTGTCACCAGAGGGCAGCATTGCTCCGCCTGTGCCACTGACGCCGGCAGTAATCTCACTCGCACAGGCATTCGCTTAGCATTGAAAATGCTAATCAAATTAAATGGATTTATTAAGCACATTTAATAACAAGGTGGGGGGGTCTTATGTTTATGAAATAAATATGACTAATGACTGATCAGGTGTGAACTGTGCGTGTGATTGCAGTGACTTGGGTGGATTTGCATGTGTAAGGGTGGGTTAAGAGCACAGTTTATCATGAGGTCCCTTTGGCCACGTTTGGTATGATGCTGGGGCGATCAGAAGCCCAATGCGGAAGTGTTGCGTGCATTGAGCCAATTCAGACCTTTTTCTGTTTCTCTCTCTGAATCTGTGGTTGTCGCTTCAATCATTGTTTCTTCTGCACGTCTGCTACTGAGGTTGAGAACCCAAATGCTAGACACCAGATTATTTCCAAACAACAGGTTTTTACTCTACTTTTTAGTCTTTACAAAAATGTGGATACGTGAGGCACAAGGTGTACCGTGACAAAAGAAACGATGATCGAGCCAGGGACTGAACCAAGGCAAGGACTAAAGCCTGATTCATACCTCCGGATCCGGATGAAACTCGTCCGTCCGTACTAAACGTTGTCTACGGGACGACCCTTCATACCTCCGTCCGGTTTCAGCGTTCTTATGGATGTTACGCAACACCTCCTCTAGAGGGCAGTGACTGTCGTGTTGCAAATGACCGTCATCGACCATCGTAAACATGGCATCTGTAGAGGAGATGATTCTGCTGTGACACCCCTCACAAACCCGCAGATTCTCTCCTCAATTCCAATTCAATTCAATTAAGAAAAAGCTTTATTGGCATGAGAAATATACATTTGCATTGCCAAAGTATAGTATAAAATAGTATAAAAAAAAGTATAAAATGTTAAATACAGAATATATATATACATATCTATCAGATATTATACTACTCTCTCTATTTTCGTGAATGGTTGGACTTCTGACTCTCTACTGCCGCCTCGGTCTCTGGTGGTATTGCTCTGTTACGTCCGGAGCGCTCCGGATTGCAAAGCTCTCTGACTACAGACCTACTGACGGACGAAACCACCTCCGGGACCGGACGAAAGCGTCCGTATCCGGCTTCACCGTAGGGTGTGAATGGGCCTTTAGCTTTGCTGAGGTTGCCGTCGGTGATCAGGCCGATGGCTGTGTCATCTGCAAACTTGATGATGGTGTTGGAGCTGTGTGTGGCCACGCAGTCATGGGTGAACAGGGAATAGAGGAGAGGGCTGAGCACTCAGCCTTGGGGTGCGCCGGTGTTGAGAGTCAGGGTGGATGAGGTGGCGTTTCCTATCCGCACTGCCTGGGGTCTGCTCCGGATCCAATCACAGAGGGCGCTGTTGAGCCCGAGGTCCCTGAGCTTTGCGGCGAGCTTGGAGGGCACAATTAGCCTGGAGACCAGACTCTCTGACTTCACAGAGAGTCTGCCCTAGATCCATTGGCAAACGTTTATTTCCTGGTTGGTGGACGCTTGTCTGAAGTTTGAAATCATTGGATTTCCTTTAAACCAATCACTAACGTTTGGTAATGATGTATGTTATGCACCACCCTACGTAATGGCTCTTGGGAACGCCCTCTGTTCGCTGGTTGGTCAACGAAGGCGGATCAAGCTATTCCAGACGGAGTACTGTAGTTAAAAGAAATGGAGAGGACGTACGTAGACAGGCGGAGCCAGGCTAGGGCACAATGGTGTTGAATGCTGAACTGTAGTCAATGAACAGCATTCTCACATATGTATTCCTCTGATTCAGGTTTGAGAGGGCAGTGTGGAGGGCGATGGCATCATCTGTGGACCTGTTTGCCCTGTATGCAAACTGTAGGGGGTCCAGTGAGTCAGGGAGGGAGGAGGTGATCAATGATTTGACTAACCGCTCAAAGCACTTCATGACGATGGAGGTGAGTGCTATTGGGTGGTAGTCATTAAGGCAGGAAGTTTTGGACTTCTTGGGGATGTGAACGATGGTGGACTTTTTGAGACACGTGGGGACCACAGACTTGAGCAGTGACATGTTGAAAATGTCTGTAAACACACCTGCCAGCTGATCTGCACACACCCTGAGAGCAATTTGGGATCTTTCCCCATATGTCATCACGTCATAAGCAGTAGCGGCTCCTGAAAGAAATCTCAGGTGGGGCTATTTTTCTGATAATGATTAAGGTGACCCATTCAATAGGTTCATTAAGCAAAACAGTATACATTTGTTGTTAGATGATTAACTCATACAGAGATCCTTCTTGTGTCCACTAGATGGCAACTCCATTAACAAAAATTGTGTAATCCACAATTAATTATTTACATGAATCTAATGTTGTATGATGTAAAATAGCTAAACAGGAGAAAATATGTCAGGCAACAACATAAAGACAGGGGCAGCATATCAAGTCAAGTATGTATTGACTGACCTTGAAAGTATTGGCTTACAAAAGTAAAATAAGTTATCACAGTGGTACATAGAAATACCCACGCAGTACTGTCGGCCGTGCGGCCGTCAGGGTGGAAGAGGAGGCAGGGGGAGCAGAACACTGCGTTGGCTTCTTCACAGCCCACTAGACAGCTTTTTGAAAATCATCGGGTGTATGACATCCCCCCTTTGTAGAAGCCTGTTTAATTATTAAATTTGGTTGATTTAATGCCAATTTGGCTGAATTTGATCGGTGTCTAAAAGGAACTTCTTTCAAAGACACAATGGAATTGCACTAGTCGCGATATGGAATCCCTCTGTGATGTCCGAGTAATGGAGTAGTACGTGACTTGATCGAAAATGCCCCTCCCTCTCTTTGCTCAGTTACGTATGATGCAAACGCGCTGGGTTGAGTCCTCCCAGAACCCATAGAGATTGCTTTGAAGGCCCCAGGCTCTGGGGCTGTTTTTCGGCCCAGAGAGGACTATTTGAAACATGACTTGAATCTGACAAATTGGACAAATTGGACAATGACAGACTACTGTTGCTGTGATAGAATTGGTTAGAAAAAAGTCCCTCTTTCTCCTCGTTGGTAGTGCGTCACCCAAATTGCCCCCTATACACCGTCCGCCCCTTGTCATAAGGGGAATGGTTACTTCCCCTTTTTCTGCTTTGCCCGTCCAGAGAATTTGACCCACCAATGAGACAATGAGCTATGACCGTGTGAGCGCCACATGTGTGTGTGTGTGTGAATACACACACTGTTGTACGCAAGTGTACTTCACTTCTTTGTTATTTGGATAGCCGTTCTTCTGTTGGTGTTATGGCGAATAACATCCTACGGCTACACCATAATGCCAGAAAGCTTGCATTTGGTGAAAAGACTATAATGCGTCGGATTCTCTGAAATTCCTTTGAGAAGGAATTTGGGGAAAGGAACTTTGGCTTTGACTCCCTAAAGTCCAGACTGAACCGCAATATGGAGGAGAAGGATGGTTCCCTGGGATTGTCTCCCGCTGCTGAGGCACCACCACGGCGAGCCCACGACATGGAGGAGGCTGCTGAGGCATGAGGCTGCAGAGGCACCACCAAAAGCTGTGTGTCTCCACCTTGACCCGCCTCCAGCCTCCACCTGGACCCACATTTAAAAACGGCCCGTTTGTGAAAAGCTCATTGTGGGACTGGCTCGTAGTGGCTGTAATTCTGCACCTAGGCTGAATTTCTTACGTCTTCAAACACTGAATTAAGGGCCCACTAACACCTAAATATAAGCATCCATAAAATAGCATGCCATGGGACCTTTAAGGTCATTTGGAAGAGATGGAGACACTTCCTCAGTCACGCTCGTTGTCCTTTTACAGTCTGTTATTGTTCTTATTCTGGTCCACATGTGTCTTAAGTTGGAGCCCTGAAAGTTAGACTCCACTCTGTCCCTGTATTGTCTCTTAGCCCTGTTTATAGCTCTCCGGAGCACATACCTGGACTTGCTGTACTCCTCACCTGAGTCCTCCAAATCACCGGTCCGTGCCTTAAATTTGGCTCAGACTTTTCCATTAACCCAGGGCTTCTGATTTAGGAATGTCCTTAGGGTAATCTATGGCATGACGTCAAGTCAAGTCAAGTCAAGAAGATTTATTTATCCCGAGGGAAATTGCTGTGCAACAGTTGCAATACAAAAGGTGGTAAAGTGAAATAAGACAACAAACTAAAATAAAAAATAAATAAAATAAAGGCTAACATAAAATGAGAAACGGATGGGTCTGTTGCTGAAGGTGCTTCTGCTCGAGGTGGTGGAGAGGGTGAGTGTTGTTGTCCAGGATACTGTGTAGTTTACTCAGCATCCTCCTCTCAGACACCACCGCTAAAGAGTCCAGTTGGACCCCCAGGACAGAGCCAGCCTTCTTGATGATCCTGCTAATCTTGTTGGCGTCTGCTGCCCTCAGCCTGCTACCCCAGCACACAACAGCAAAGAAGCATACATTGAATGACCGGCGCCTCCTCAGGAAATCGACTCTGGCCCTTCTTGTAAACAGCCTCAGTGTTCTTGGCCCAGTTCAGATTGTTATCCAGGTTTACTCCAAGGTATTTGTAATCCTGGACAACATCAACAGTCACACCGTTGATAGAGATGGGTGTGGGATTTTCTCCAGCGGAAATCCACCACCAGCTCCTCGGTCTTGGTCCAGTTGAGATGCAGATGGTTAGCTGCACACCGCTTGACGAAGGAGTCCACAATGCCCCTGTACTCCTCCTTCCCCTCACTGACGACAATTGCAGACTCATCCGCAAACTTCTGCAGGTGGCAGGTCTCAGATAGGAACTGAAAGTCTGAGGTGTACAGGGTGAACAGAAAGGGGGAAAGAATAGTTGGAACCCTGTGGATCCCCAGTGCTGCTGAACACCGTGTCAGACACACTGTCCTGCAGTCTGACATACTGTGGTCGACCCGTCAAATAGTCTTTAACCCAGGAGACAAGCGGAGCGGTCACCTGCATCGCCGTCAGCTTACTCCCCAGTAGAGCAGGCCGGATGGTGTTGAACGCACTGGAGAAGTCCATGAACATGATTCTCACAGTGCTTCCAGGTCTGTCCAGGTGGGGCAGACACGGTGAAGCAGGAAGATGATGGCGTCCTCCACTCGTAGAGTCAATGCATTTGCCGATGTAGCAAATCACTGAGTCCGTGTGTGTGTTTAAATTGTCTTCTTTAAACACATCCCACTCCGTAGTCCTGAAACAGTCTATGCTAGTCTAATGCTGAGTCTGACTGGTCGGACCAGCGCTGGAAGTTCCGCATCACCGGCCTATTTGAGTCTCTGCCTATAAGAAGGCAGAAGCAGTACTGAGCTGTGGTCTGATTTGCCAAACAGGGGTCGTAGGAGGCCCTTATATCCATCATGGAAGGGAGAGTAAACATGGTCGAGCGTGTTTCCACCTCGCGAAGGAAAACTGATGTGCTGGTGATATCTCAGCAGGACTTTCCTCAAGTTTGCTTTATTAAAATCTCTGGCCACAATGAAGGCAGCCTCGGGCCGTGAGGTCTCTGTCCTGTGGATGACTCCATACTGCTTGTCCAGTGCTTGGTTAGTGTCGGCATCCGGTGGGATGTACACCGTTGTAAGCACGACTGATGTAAACTCCCTGGGCAATTAATAAGGTCGGCATCCGATCATGAGGCGCTCTAAGTCCCCCCCTCCCCCCTTGATCTTCCCCAATGTTTGTGTCCTGTCCTGGCGGTGAATGGAGAGTCCGTGTGGAACAATGGCACAGTCCGGGACCAAAGGGTCAAGCAAAGTCTCTATGAAAACCATAACGTTACAGTTCTTAATGTCCTGTTGAAACGCCATCCGACTCCGGAGTTCATCCAGCTTGTTGTCCAGTGACTGAACGTTCCCCTGAAGAATACTGGGGAGAGGAGGCCGTTTTTCACGTTTCCTCAGCCTGAACAGGACTCCAGCCCGTGACCCTCGCTTCCTCCGTCTCCTGCATTGGCCAGGTGAAGCAGCAGGTAGACAAGGTAGATCGCCATTGTTTGCGGGTCATGGTGAAAAAGTGTTTTTCACCGACGTTTTGATGCGCAGAAGTTGTTCTCTATCATATAGTATGAAAGGTCTCACATTGGTCATTCACCTGTTGCTAAAAGTTAGGCATAAAATAAAAAAATAAAAAGTTAAAAAGTATAAAAATAAAGGGGGTAAAATAAAGTTAAAATATAAGAAGTTGAGGAGGACCTTGAGACACAGCAGCCATCTTCGGTGCCATTTTACATAAGCGACAGAAAGACAGAGATAGAATAGGAAAAACCCTAAAGGTCCGTAAAGATTAGCAGGGCTATAGCTGTAGAGGCTATAGGCAGTTTAAAGGTTATCTTTGTTTACTATTTACATAAACAGTAAAGACGTGCCACACAAGTCCAGCTCTGTGATGCAGAGAACATGTTAGTCTCCTGATCATAAACATGTAACATGTAACATATGATATGTCTGAGCTCCGAGGTAACAAAGTACATCCACGCCCGATCCCTTAATTGCAGGTCCTCTGATATTTTGTGTTTCAATCAATTTTTCTAAGCACAAAGAAATGTGCTTAGAACAACAGTCGTAGCGCTGGATCTGACCTCACAATACTCACTGCTTTTCTTAGATGGAAGGTACTACAAGGTTAAACTAAAACAGCTGAAAGCTTTTCCTGAATTGTATTAGGGGCTGAATTCTCTATGAATGGCAAAGGCCGAACCAGACGTATACAATAAACACAGGGAGCACTTTAGAACTGCGACTTTGAGGCATTAGTGGTAAGTGGTAAATACTGAATTCATACTGAGGTCAGTGTTTATAAAGCATTATTCCTGAATGAATACCCATTAGTAAACAATTAATTCATAATCATAATCAGATAGGAATGATTAATTATGATTATTAAAAAGATAATGAGATAATGGGTTATGCGATAACCCATCATTTTTTAAGTATACTTTGACAATCTATTAATGGGTTAATAATGCTTTATTAGTCCTTTATAATGCTGCAATTTATGATCAACTCAGGTAGTTATTAACAGCTTAGTGTTTCGTGTCAGGACTATATATGTCTTGCGACTTATTACTTATTACCAATTGCTTAGTACTGCTACAATGGTACATGATGCATCCCAAGCATTTTACTGGAATCGAATGCTGTGTGAGGCATAGTTAGTCTTCGCTTTATAAGCTCACACGAAAGAACAAGTGTTATTTGTGTGTTTATAAAGCATTATACACATTGTAAATATTTTGTAATCGTTAGATTACACCTTATAAATGATCTTACCAACCATCATAATAATACTCAATAAGAAATATCTTATTACAAATGTATAACTGATTATGAATGGCTTACCAATACATATTCATGCATGAACAATGCTTGTTGAATAAGGAATCCACTATTAAAAGTTTTATTACTGCCTCAGTGTTGTAGTTATCATAAAGTGCTAAACATGAGGAAGGTGAAGAGATCCATGGAGCAACACTAAAACAAAAATATTACTAGATCGTTTTTTTGCACAAGCTTCACAAATATTTGCAATGTACAAATATATGTCAATCGTGAGGACTTCAATCTTGTCCTGAGACACAACCGTCTATGTGGATTTACCTTCAGCAATGTTTTGATTGCTAAATTTAATTCACACTGCGATTCAGGGTACAGATTAATCCCGGGGGAAAATTGTTTGTCAAGGTTGCTGATTATAGAAAAACTGAAAAACTGAAAAACAGAATGGAATAAAAAGATATAAGCAAAAGTATGAACACACAAACACACGGCCAAAGTAATCCATATTCATTAGGAAACAGTGACAGATCCCGCGTTAAGCCCTGCAGATCCCCTAGTAAGTAGATCAGCACGCCTGGCCAGCCAAGCCTAACTGTTTAATCACAGCTCCACCTAGATTCAGTCTGCTCTGAGATGGAGCCACCGCAGGTACAGCAGTCCCATCCTGACTCACTGACCCCCAGTTCAACCTGTTGGGAAGGCTGCATACAAAGCCAGGCCCACACACTCACCGCACACACACACACCTTCTACTGGTTTTGTTTTGTCGAATCACAGCTGCAAATTTCCTCCCAGAGTCAGAAGTAGACCAGCAGCAATATAAACCCCAAGTTTGGACCAGAACAAAGCCTTCAAATCAATTTCAATCAGTCGCCACGTATATCAATGCATCTACGCATTAATACATTAATGGGCGTGTGTGAGTGTGTGAGGATGTGTGTGTGTCAGAACCACACGGCGGACAGCAGAGCGACGCACGAGGACCGCCTGCTCGTTACGGGCGTGCTTCCTGCACACCCTTTGCGGTCGGGTATGTTTGTGTTGGAATGCGTGACGTCTTTTCAGGCCAAATATGAAGTTGTGACGAAGACAACAGGAGTTTATTTTGAATGGTGGTGCAGGTGGGGACGATTTGTTCATAATGTATCACAAGTACTGTTTTCTCTCTGTCTCCTTTCCTCCTTCTGTCCATCTCTCTCTCTCTCTCCTTCTCTCAGTCTCTCTCCATGTCTGTCTCCCTCTCTGCATTCCTCTCTCTTTCCCCCTGTCTCTCTCTGTCTCTCAGTCTCTCTCCGTGTCTGTCTCACTCTCTCCGTCTATCTCTCTCTGTCTCTCTGTCTCTCTCTCACATTTAGTGTCCGTAGTTAACAGGTGATTCAGAATGCCTGAAGAAAATCCTTCACAACATTCAACCACTGTCACCTTGCTGCACACACACACACACACCCACGTTGACACACACAAATATATAGGAATATGATATAATACAAACTTTTTTCTATTTATGCATCAATCTATGTATCTATGTATCACCTCTGCCTATCTATATTCTATCTATCTATCTATCTATCTATCTATCTATCTATCTATCTCTATCTATCTCTATCTATCTCTCACCTCTGCCTTCACAAAGGGGTTCAGAATAACAGAGAGCAGAGAGAGAGAGGGAGACATAGCAAGGGAGAGAGAGATATAGAGAAAGAGATAAAGAGAGAGAATGCTAACTGAATGTCAAGGAGCATAGTCTATTATAGAGGTTCTGAAAAGACGGACCAAAAGACAGACAGACAGACAGACAGGTAGGCAGACAGACAGACAGACACGAGAGAAGGTAATTGATGGATTCTGAAGAACTGATTTTGTTCAGGGGCACAGCAACAGAAAGAGAAGGTATTTCTGGTCTGGATACGTTTTATTCAGGGTTTATGTGTTTGTGAGTGTTAGTGTACACACACACATTTAAAAATGTGTTTTACACTGTACACTGTGTGTGTATTTGGAGAGGGGGAATGAGAGAGAGGGAGAGAGAGCAGCAGAGAGAATGCATGCGTGTTTGAGTGTGCGTGTGTGTGTGTTTATGAGCATGCGTGTGTGTGTGTGTGTTAGTTACACACATAGTTTGCATAGTGTGCAAGCATATTTTAGTGTGCGTGCGTGTGTGCGAGTGGGCATATTTTAGTGTGTGTGTGTGTGTGTGTGTGTGAGTGGCCATATTTGTGTGTGTGTGTGTGTGTGTGTGTGTGTGTGTGTGTGTGTGTGTGTGTGTGGCTGTGTGCGTGGCTGTGTGTGTGTGTGTGTGTGTGTGTGTGTGTGCGTGTGTG
>OMLJ01063527.1:0-10623 GCA_900302595.1 Gadiculus argenteus | reverse complement strand
GCTTGCCAAATGAGAAAGTAATCCATCACGAGTGCCATTTTATGTTTGCGGGGTCCCTCTCTTCAACAATGGCTTGACTGACAGGGAAAGATAAGGCGCTCTGTTGAACGAAATACTGAGCCCATGGGACAACAATAAAGCGCAATGTCACCACTCTGCAATATTAGGGAACAAGAGTGGCACAGAGTGCTCTGTTAATAAGTATATTAATAGTCAGTAATATAAACCGGAGGAAGGGAAACAAGACAATTACAACTGAAAGCACATTGCTGGTCAAAGTGTTACTGGTATGATTACTATTGGGAATTCTTTATTATTAGATTTAGTCATGATGGTAACATTCATTATGATATTAGCATTAATTAACTAAATCCTCTGCAACAGGTGTCTAGTAATGAACTTTAGGCTGGAATAGTAGGAACTGAATAGTTCATTTCCGGGAAAAGAAATATGAAATGGTCGATAGTCAATGGTCGAGAAACTCTATTGGACTTACATAAATGTAAGGTTGGCTACACAGCGAACACATCTCAGGGAACCTCTGGGCCCCTCCGCTCATCGTGTCATTAACCATGTATATGGGACGGGAGAAATGGCCAGTTATGACTTCCACAGCCCAAAATAATTAGGAAATTAAATATTCAACATTGAGCTGCTTATTATAGCATCGGTGCCTCATAGATTCACATGAAAGAAATAAATGGCTAAATCCAAGAGTTAATGTAGAAAAAGGCTTTCCCATTTTCCCGTCAACATTATGTTATTTTCAAGGTTGCAGCTAACCAAGTTATTTAGTGGTACGACTTGGCACTACTACAATCAACTAGCTAATGTGCACAAACATTTCCAAATGGGCAAACCGAGACCAAGGCATCAATATAGTGCCAGTAGTCAGTAATTTTCATGGAGGTGATGGAGTTGATAATGGTGTTAGTGAGCTAATGATGGCTGAGGAATGCTTTTCAGTGCTGCAGAAATAAAGTGCAAGATTACGATAGCAGAGTATTTCTTTGCCATGTTTACCTCTGGCTGGGAACTTTTCATTTGGGTGAATTCAGAGCTACTAGTGCAGTGCTTTGTGAAGAAAAACTAATCATGTAACCTTTGAAGGTTCAAGTAATCACCATATTTGTTGAAAAGAGAAATAACAGTGTAAGAGGAAATGTAGCAGACATCTTAAAAATGTATGCTTATTCTATTCTAACAAAAAATTATACTAAACGTCATGGGTACTCAACACAGTATACATAGTGTATTCCATGGTTTATTTTCAATTATAAACATTCATATTTCCGTTCCATTTTCATTGCCTAGTCACCATGCACACTGGGGTCTCACTAAACAATAAAAATAAAATAACTAAAAATAACAATATTTAAAAGCATTTTGGCCGGTCACATGTATAGTTACAGTACAACAGAACAGAAACAGGTGACAGGTGATCAATATGTAAGCCGTATGCATTAGGTGTGTCCGTCACTGCTCTGAGTGATTGCACAGGTGCAGTCCAAGGATCAACATTCATAGGGGCTGCAAAAAATTCCATTCAAGTCCCCTTGTTGCCCAAGCTAACCCCTGGCTAAAAACACACTCCACGGCCTGGCAGCAAGGCACGGAGGGAAGCAGTGCAGGCAAAATAACACTACGTGCCATAGAGCCTTTTGTCCACATTGATTCAATATTTCAGCTGCGGGTCACAGCAGTGGGTCACGGCCAGGGTAACACCATACCGCGAACAAGGAACACCATCTGCCGTTATCACGAAACCCTCTGTCCACTTTTGGTTTTTCCGACCCGATATATGGTTTCACGGTTCTCCCTCTCTGTTTATGGGGTCCGGATTTTAAGAGGCTCTAAAGCCTGGGTTAAAGTCAAGCGTCCGTTAGGAGAGACACGCCATCCCCATGTGTCGCATATGTTGCTCCCTCTGCCCTGAACCGTATGGCTGATCCAATCAGACGGCCCCACAAAATGGTAGGTGAACCATGAGGTAATTTCCTTCCAGCGTCTCCCCTGGCCCTCTCCACCGTTCCCCTCTGAAGAGCCCTCCCACGAGGAAGATGTTCAGATCACTACTGATCTCCTTAATGACTTTTGCCACTCTGGTTATATTGCCTACAATATTTGGGGACCAGGCTTGGTTTGCGGTAGACAAATACCAACTCCAAGTCACTCTGACGGTAATTTCTATGGAGGCCGCCAGTGTCTGCCTCTGTAAAGTTGAGCTAATGATGGTCAACATATAACAGAGCTAAAAAATATAATATTTCTCAACTTTTCTTTTTTGGTAGTTGGAAGGTAGTATTGGACAAAGTTTGTACTATATTACTTCTGTTTATTCTTTCTTTTAGTTTGTAATTTCAAGTCTAAAATTAGGCCAAAATGTTATTTGGTTGCCAGTTATTCCAGGGTGGACGAACATGGAACCATTGTGGGTTAACATTAATTAAATAAATTACTATTAATGAGGCTGTATTTGGGCTACAGTACTGCAACTGTTTCCTATTAATAATTAAAAACTCCAGTAATGGTTGGCTGATTCACCCGTTACATTGTTTTGCTGTTCAAATCAAAATTATAAAGATAGAATGAAAAGCCTGCAGTTGGAGAGACCCAAATTACTCAAATATGTCCTGCCATGGCACAGTACAGGCATTATTATTGTGGCAAACAGATATTCTTGAGGAACAAATGTTCTGGTAATAAAGTGAATATTTCTTTGGAATGGGATTTTCAAATGGTGTCACCAGATGGCTAACATGCGTGGGTGGGCAAGCCACAGCGGCAGCAAAATATGCTCACTGTTGATTTTAACTAGCCCTGTGTCCCTTAAGTGACTATGGAAAGTAGTGTATATGTCAACTACCCCTAACCAAATAGGCAATTTAAATCAAGTATCAAAACGGTAACAAAATTAACAAGTTGGAAAATAGGAGTAGACTGGCTCAAAATACGTCATAAATTCCTGGTAATGACGAGGCAACTTCAAAACAACTTCAGAGCAATAACAATAATATTGCTCAAGATGTGTTAACTTGTCAACATCTCATTTTCTGCTTCATGTCAGTTTTTTTTTTTTTTTTTGCCATTTAGACTGGAAGGAATATTCCAGCCTGGGCCTAAAGACTAGTACAGGTTGGTCCATCTTTTTGTTTTCTCCCATCTCCGTATCGTATAATGAGTCACCGCCAATTACTCTTATATTGCTGAAAGAGACAAAATAGTTATTTTAGGTTTAATTATAATGTGTTGGCTTCTCATCGCCGCAGCAAACCGGCCAGCAAAATCCATCAATCCACATTACTGGCTCAGTGAGGGCTCAGATGTGTAACCCAAGCAAAATTCCCAGTCTGAGAGGAAATCCTTTAATGGAAAGCTCTTTTACATGTTATCTGAAATAAACATTTCCTTTCACCTCTCAAGTGAACCTTTCATTTATAACTCATGGAGCCTACACTGTAATTTCCTAAATTTGAGGGCTCAGCAACAACAGGTTTCCACAGGCATGGCACCAAAGTTGAGAAAAATATAATCACAGCAGACAAGAAATTACAAGAACACGCAATGACCTTTCAGATCCCGGGGGAACCGTCGGTATACATTTACGAAATGGCAGTTAAAAGGGAGGATAAAAAAATAATCTGTAATGTGAGGGTAACCAATGGCTAGTGAAAAAGTCGGTGTGTAACCGGAGCTCTGAAATAATCTCGCCTAAGTCCCTATGGCCACTTTGAGCTCACCGTCGGGGGTTTGACAAGGGGACTGGTGGACCACCTGCACACCCAGCGGAGCCTGCCGAGTTCTGGCACCAGCATTTGTTACGCTCTGGATTCCCATTACTTCAGTGCTAGGTTGGCTGGGAAATCAATCTCCTGGTGTCAGGTTTATCAAACCTCTATGCAAACGTGAATAGGGGAAAGGGAACACAGTGGGCCAAAATCTCTCGAGGACACAGGGTTGTCGTCACCTGCGAGGCAGAAAATCTGGTGTATCAAAGTAGGTCGGCTCACCTCGTTCCTGTGTATTGGACTAAATATATTTTCCTCTGCTTGCGTTTCCCTCCCTGCCTTACTTAAAAAGGTATGTAGAGCCATGATATTGAAGGCTCCTCATTCAAATCAAACATAGCAGCTTCATCTCCATTATAGAGCCCTATGACATCAGTTTTATTATTTCCAAATTCCGTTTTATTTTTTCCCAAATTCAGTTTTTCCCATTTTGTTTATTTTTATTTTTATTTTTTTTATAATTTTACCATCAGAGATACTTTTGTGAATTAATAAAATGTGAGCTAGAGGGAGACAGCTGCTGAAAAGCACCACGATATTTCACCACAATACTTCACCACGATACTTCGTCGCTTGGGAATAATAACATACATGCATGCGGGCAGCTCAGAAATGACACTGTTAAGAACAATCTTCAGTAGAATGGTCATCTGTTGGTCAAACCCACAGGGCCGGAGAGTTTGTCGAAGACTGCTCTCATTATCACGCAACTCTCCCCCCCCTGTTCGCAATGCTTCAGTAGAAACCGGCTTATTTATTTTTTCTAAGGGTGTGTCAGACTCTGCGCCACTTTAGATTCTCGTCTTGAATCTGTGGATCGCTTGATCACTACTGCTGGTTTGTTGAGGAGATGCTCTAGTAACACGGAGCTATTCCTTGTTCTTCAAATGGCTATTTCTACAGTAGTTCAATAGTCAGGCCAACTATAAATATTACTTCTTATCAATTTCAGTCAAATTATGGAATTTTTTGCAAAAAATATTGAAATGATTACATTTTTAGTACCAGATTCCACAATTTCCACATCCGGAAATCATAGAGCCTTCATTAACAACAGCCTTTACGGCCTACTTCAGAGTGTAAGCTCCATGTTCAAGAGGCTTTTTAAAAAGGCCTCTCTTCCAATAACAGGCTGGTGTGAAAGGGCAGCGTTTTGCCTAGATTTTCTTTTGAGGAAGGCTAGCCTCGGCTAAACTGTGCCCGCATCATTCATGAATATTTGAAGAATTAAAAAAAGCACTTCTGCCAAGGCAATGGCAAGGACAACGCTGTATTTGCTAGTGGAGCTAACATACAATTTGTATGGATGACAGCAGTAGGGCGGTGGTGTGGGAAACCCATAAAGAAGGAAGGCAAGAGAGAGAAAGAGCAAGGCACCTTAACCCCACTTTCAAAATGACAAATGAATGTGCCAAACCCACACTTGAGTGTGGGCAGGATCCAGCCATGGTCGGTAATGTAAATGTAAAGCAGAGTGGTGAAACAATGTCTACACGGTGGGTGGAGAGGTTCCATGGTTAAATAAAGACTTAAAATACAAAAGGGGCAGCAGAGGTTTTTCTTCCTCCCAGAGACTCTGACTGTCATCCCCCAGGCCTATCCCCAGTGTTTGGTACCCTGCATCAATAATACACAGTGACATGCACAAGATACTCTCAAGGAGAGCCAGTCACTTTGCCTCGCCAGAGTGCTCACTGTGGAATAAACAAATGAGAACTGACAGTCCTCGTGATAGTCCATATGTTTCCATGAATGAGATACATCCACTCCATTCACTATATAGATTTCACACAGAGACCAGGTGGCTTTGTTTCTCCCAAAATACATTAACAAGACAAAGGGTGTATCACTGTACCACCGCTGCGATGTAAACATAGCACAGGGCAGCATTTGAAGGTTATTTGCAAAAACAAAGGGGGAGAAAAATCAATGCAACGGGAGCTTGATATATCAGTGGTGATAATTTCTGGATCTGGCGCACTGAACATTGGGAAGTGACAGGCCCAAGTCCGTCCAAAGAAATTCTTGGAACAAACATTGCAAAGACAAGAAATTCTGAGACTGAAAACAACGCCTGATTCCCAAATGGCAGCTTGCAACACTAAAGTACCAAATAAAGTGTAGTTATCGTTAAAGGCTATTGTTACGCTGTTAAAATTTAATTGTTTCCAAAACGTTAACATATAATCAAACCATAAAACGGCTCCCATGTTATAAGAGACTATTCAACAATAAGTCTACTCATAACATCACACTTTTTTTTTTACCTCATATTAGAAGTAAGAGCTCATTAGTTAGTTAATAGTTCATAAAATGTGTATTTAACAGCTGACTCTCTTGCCCTGGTAAATATTGGCAACATTTGCAATGTAACAACACATGAACAGCTAGCAGACATGTAAATGAAAAAAGTCAGGGCAAATCCTTTCAAATGCGATTGTCGTTTAGCGGTTCTCTCCCGAGTCCCTAATCAGTTGAGACATTTGGCTCTGTGGCTGGGCAGTTTAGCCACAGGGGGGCTGATACAGTAGATTCTGTTGGACATGCTCTCTGTAGAAGGATGCAAGGTAAACGGCGGCTTTGGGAGTCTTAATTCTCAGTTTGCCTCAAATCAAAAAGAAATAGAGGAAATAATTTGGGGCAAAGGCACTATAGCCGCGTACCGACCAGGCGTACTTTTCCCGCTAGTGGGTGCGATTTGGAGAGAGGATCCGCCCAGGATCGTCCCCTGAGGACTCTTACAGGGGCTCAGAAAGTCCTCGAGCAGAGGTAGTAATTTTCTGAGCCGCTCGTAGCTCGTCAACGCGCCGTTGATAAGCCTCTCGGACTTCCCTGTGGTGCGTACGCGACGACAAGGGGAGCTAATGCGTGGACGTAGCCAAAGAAAAAGCCTAGGACTGAAAAAGTCCTGGTCGGTACGCGGCTAATGAGGCCACAATTTGCCACCTGGGAAATATAACTTGAAGTGAAAAACCCTCTGTTTAAAGTCTACAGAGATTTGACAGAAGACGGGGAATATGAAGCCAATGAGGCAACGTGACAAAGGCAGTCTGCGAAAAACAGGGAATCATCCTTTTGACATTTCACAGCGGTTGACTACACACAGTTCTGATCAGCGCAGTTACTCGGCTGCGGCTTGGCAAGGATAGAAATGTTCATTAGCCTATTGCTGAGACAAACACATTCGATGGATTAAGCAGTGAAATATAACAAGATGCTGGAGCCGCCGTTGTGGTTGTTCGGGGAGATCAAAGTGGGGCCTGGGGGTCCTGAGAGTACGGGGAGCGGGATTGGTTCAGCGGCGCTCCAAAAGAACAAGCGCTGGACAAGGAGATATGACATCAGACGTGTGCACAGTGTTCCCCTAGGCCTGTTCCTTCCTAAACCGCTAGCTTAGGAAAAGCCGCAGAGAGAGGGAGGCCTAAACATACTCTCACTCTCCAAAATCAATTTAGTTCTAAAGGGTAAGCCTGTGCTTCATTTGTTGCCGTGCTGCCTTGGCGGGGTCGGTTTGATTAGAGAGAGAAAAAACAAAAAAAAGGATAATTTTCGCATTAGTTCGTTTTTTTTTTCATGAATCTTTCTTTCTAGTTAATTGTACTTTCAAAAGCAAATACCCATTTATCCTCGGCGTACTGTAAAAAGCATGACGCGAAACAGAAAAACTCCACTGCAGGCGATTGGAATAGCTATATATAAAACCAGAGATAGCGCATGGTACTGACCTTGCCCTTGTTGAAGGGGTATTCTCAACATCGCTGAAAATACAGGAATGAGATTACAAAAAAGAAAGAAAAAACACTTGGTACGCATGGTTGTTTTGTGAGGCACACCAAAGCGGCACATATAATTCATAAGAATATGGCCTAGTGTGTGGCACTGTGAGAACACTTCGCTCAATGACACATTTACTTGCTGATGGATGGCCTGTCCGCCTGTACTGCGGCATATAGAGTAAAGAGACATAAATGCTGACAAAATGCTTCTCTGCTGCTCGGCTTCAAGTTGATTGGCACATCATAACATGCAGGCCCGTGATTGTTTTTCTAACTCCTATGGATACCTAGTAAACTTAGCCCAAAAACATTGCATCAATTGTGAAGCATCTTTTTCCCCTAATTGAGTACAACAGTTCCCGTAAGGAAGGCTATTTGGTCTGAAGTGAGAACAGCTTACAGACCTAAAGGATGATATACTATACTTATCAATCCCTTGTATTTTGTCAGGGCCCTAAAGGTTAACTTCGGCTGTACACATGAGATTTATCCTTGTAAAACACTAATGATAACAAGGAAGATGGGGTAGACGGCAAAGGGCTTTCCTAGGAAGAACATGTCAGAGGTATATTGACTTGACACGCTGCGTAGTTCCCCTAATGTGGCCAAATCGAGGCAGGAACGCGTGAAGATATATTTGAGAGAAACGCCATTGACGATTACATTCCGGCTATAGAAGGACTTGTTACTGCCACTCCTTCGGTGCTAAGCGTGTCCAATTCATTCAATTTTCTTCCTGCAAAACAACATGGCAACTGGGGGAGAAGAAAACTAAACTGCGGGGACCTCGTCACTGTTATGCCCGCTGAAACATAAAGATACATGGTGGTAAAACATGAACGAAAAAGTAAGCCAAACAAGGGGGAGGCAGGAAGGAATTGATGAGGGAACCAGGGGACAGAAGAGGAGGAAGGAGTGTATGTTTTCTCTTCATATTACTCACAGAGAGGGGGGGAGGCAGGAGGAGGGGAGAGGGCGTATCAGAAACCGCCTGATGCTGTCCATCAGAATCAGGCAGAGTCCAGAGAATAGACTGCCCTATTTATTTAATGAAGAGGTCATGGGGGGTGGGCTGGGGCTTTACAATGCCAAGATTGCCATGACACTATACTACAACAGCTTGCTTGGCTTCCCACTCCAAACACATACAAGGCAAAACAAGGTCATGTAAGGCTACAATGACACATATGCCAAGCACTTAAACATAACATCAAAATTCATTGATAAAACAGATCAACTCAAAACAGACTACATAACCACAGCTACATAACTAATTTAAACTAATCAACTATCAACTAATCAACTAGTCTATCTAATCAACTAGTTAACCTGCCAGATAGGCTTAACTGCTGTATATTTCCTACATCTCCTGCAAGATCCTAATTTGGAAGTTCCCATTTGAGACCCTTAATGTTGCTGGTGAATTATAGTTTGGGTGCCCTAGTAATTAAATTACATGTGAACGTTTTACAGATTAAATTCCTAATCAAGTGCAGAGACTGGTGATGTGACCAGTCAATGGAGAGGGACAAGGTCACCCATGGCCTGAAGGGAGCTTTTGAGAAGCCCCACTTTGCATCTCACCACAATATTCTGAAGCTTTTAGATGGCTGAATTACAATAAGTTCCCAGAAGCCACTCTGTGAGGGGGCCAAAATGGAAGATGGAGGCATGTGGTGCTCACAGGCACTCTTTCGCCTCCAGCTTGAGGCTACTAGTCTGAAGTTATACAAAAGGTTGTTCATGGAGGTACCTATTCAAATAACCCATGTACTCTCTGATACCACCCAAGGGGCCCACATAGTACTCAGTCCGTGGCCGACTGCATTCTGGAAACTAATATCCTGTAAAATCATGCAAACCATTTGCTGACAAAACGGACAAGTGCACCCAAGGGAGGGAAAGCCTACTTCTGTGCCAACTTCGTCTTCCCATGTTACATATCGCTGATTCAATGCTGAAATAAATTAAATACAAGCAATGAAGTTTACACTATAAAGTTGACGGGGAAGCGGAATAGAGCAACCACAAAAAAGCTGTGGTTCAAATCAGCTTTGATTGTAACAACTTGGTCCTTCAACACAAAAACTGATGATTGAATTCCTGGTGATTGCTCCTAAGAATAGGCCATGCATAATCGCACAAAGGCCAAGTCAAGCATAGAGAAAGAAACTGACAGACAATTCTGAGAACCCATTTGCCCATATGTAGTATAAACGGCCTACATAAAGATGGTGCTACTTGCAGAGAATGCCTGCAATTTAAACTCAACATTTTACTCTCCATAGTACTTGTAGCCATTAGTTAATATTAGATAGTATATGGTATGTGTGCCTATACATTTTGCATTGTGGCAAACGTTACCATAGTAACACCTGTGATTGATTGCTTTATTAGGAGAAATAGTTTTACACCATTAAATGTGTGTAATAGTGCATAGCAGTCATCTCAATAACTATGCACAAGGCAATTACCAAGTCATTAAAAGGGGAATAGACTAATACAACACGGTTCGCACAAGCAAGAGTGACAGGCTCGAATGTCACCGATAAAAATATAAATGCTCAAAACTTGAAACATATCAGAATGTACTTTGTAGGCCAATATGTAACACAACTGTCTGTACTTGAACACTAGGCAATAGTCAGGAAACATCTTAATGTAATGCTCTATAGAAACGTCATATGTATGCATCAGTAACAGAGACTTAAGTTAAATGTAAGACAGCCAGGCAAACATGTGTCCCCTGTCTTTATGATGGCACTCTTTGTACAGTGTCCACTCAAGTCCACTCAATGTTGCCCTACAGCGCACATGGCCGAGGCTGGACAGCACAGGCAGTGATTTAGAGAACTCTGAATTCAAATGACCGAAAACAAAGAGATGGAGTGAAACAGATGTGCCTCTGTTTGGTGTAAAGAGCACATGTGCGTGGAGACACTCTCTCCCTCACACACCCCTGTACACACTTGAATTAATGCACACACACCGACCCCTGTACACACACACACACACACACACACACTGACCTTAAAGCACACACAAACCTCTGCAGGCAG